>JAQIBA010000002.1:3303214-3421882 GCA_028293925.1 Brueelia nebulosa
AAAGCTTCAGACATATGAACAAAAAGAGTCCTAAAAAGGTTAACAGGAAAATTCCCGCCGGAGAAAAGATAAGTATTATGAGATGAAGGAAATTGGAAATGTTAAAGTTGTTTTAATACGACAGCATAATTTGAATTAATAAAGAAATTCCTGCAAAAGGCAGAATGTTAAAAACTTAATATAAGTCAGAGATTGACGTCCGGTTGCCCTTCGGAAAACTCCCGAGAAAATTTGAATTTCAAAAATGAGAAAACGAGGAAAATTCACAATATGGACCCGGACTTTGCAAAACAGACTTTTCCCAAAATTTTCACGGGAAATGAATAAAATAGTCAAACTGTTGAAAAGGGGAAAATAAATAGAATATAAAGGGAAAATTCATAATCACAAAACTCACGAACCTTTTTTTCTAATTAGATTTAAAAGGTTTTGGTCAGAGTCCTTTTATATTTACAGGAAAAGACACTCAGACTCCCCAAATTGCTTTTCGATTTGTTACTCAGTTTTTCGCTGACCTCCACTTTTCCCAATCCGAATCTTCGAAACAGAGTTGCATTCGGTTTTTTCATCGAAGCGGAGGCGGTTCTTTATTGTTCGAAAAAGGGCGAAATAAAGGGAGGAAAAGTAGGAGGGACGCGGGGGGGAGGGGGGAGGGGGGAGGAGAGAGAGGAAAACTTTTTACTCAAGTATTTTTTGTCGGGATAAGGATGTGAAAAATTCTAAAACTTTGCAACATTTATTACTTTTCGAAATTATTGAGCATCGGTTGGTTTCTTTAATCTGGTGAGGATTTCACGGCGAAAGGGTTGAGAAATCACAGTTGGTAAAGGAATTGTAAACTGCCAACAATGCAGCAGTGGATTTGTCAGTCGAATTTAGGGCCTCAATCCGTCGAAAAGAAATCAGTTAAAACAGTGATGGCCAACCTTTGATAATGTGCGGGCCAAAGTTGAGTTTGGTGTAATTCGTGGACCAAAACGTCTAAGAAAATTAAATATGAATTTTTAATATTAGTTTTTACTCTTTCTTCTCATTTTCCCTTTTTCTCTTTTTCTCATTTTCTCCTTTTCGCTTTCTTCTCATTTTCCCTAACCTTTTCTCTTTTCTCTGTTTCTCTTACTTCTCATTTTCTTCTTTTCTCTTTCTTCTCATTTTCTTCTTTTCTCTATGTTCCTGCTCTCACGGCTATTGCCTTTGCCTCCTTTTCCGGCTTTACCCTTTTTACAACATTTTATGCAAGCAGTCCTTTTGACTTCTATGACAGAATCTAAAAAAGAAGGGAAACCCAAAGTGTAAGCATAAGCGTAAATTTAAAATTTTGCCGAAAGGTGAGAAAGAATTTCAAATTGAAGTTATTCTAATATTAGAACAATCTTTTATTTAAAAATTAAAATGGACTAAAATCACCAAATACGTATGTGAATATAGGAATAAAAGAGCGGGACACATACAACACCTTCACGGGCTGGATATGGCCCGCGGACCGTAGGTTGGCCATCACTGATTTAACGTTTAAAAAAACGAAAAAAATCATAATTGATTGTTAAAAGATTTTAATTGGAAACCATTTTACATTCGTAATTTAATCTTCTTAGAGTGCGATTAAGCCAGAAACTTGTATTGAGAAATGACGGCTGTTCTTATGAATTGCTCATTATTTGATTCTTCTTCTTAATTGTCAAATTTTATATTAAAACGTACAAACCAACCACCAAACTCACAAAATTTCGGAGTTGATAAATAAAATAAAAGATTGTAAATTTGTAATAAAAAATAAAATAAAAGGTATTAATAAAAATCTTATAAAAGTATTTAATAACAATTTTGGTATTTTTATAAAATAAAAGTTTTCCCAAAAAACCCAAAAGGGTTAAGGACTCCTCAATGACTCCTCAAATGATGTCCTCGTAAACTTTCCACTTTTTCTCACAATCTGTGCTCGTTATTGATCATCATTTTTTACAGAAAAGTCAATATTTTGAAAAAGAAACAAGTTTCGTTTTGAAGTAGTGTTCTGAAATGTAAATTAAAATAAGCTTCGATGTGTTTGTGCGGGATTTCAATTAGTTTTTAATTAAACGAAGAGCTTCATCAACAGTTTTGAAATGAAAAGGTCATTGAAAAATCTTTGGAAAAACCGAGTCTATACTTCTGAAAAGTTTTTCTCGAACTGCAAAAAAGGAAAAGTTGGAAAAGTAATTTTGGTATTGTGTTAAAAAAACCTCAGGATTTGCTAATGACAGCATTAGAATATCGGTTTTTTGTAATAATTTTTAAAGCCAAAGTGAAAAAGATTTAGGCTGCGGTTTACGAGAATAAATTTATATTTTTAGAGCTTCCACATTTGAAGAGTTTAGCTCGTTAGTAGAAAACAGAAAATTTTGTCGGACGGATTTTCAGATAAAACCTATTTTCACTCCCCTTTTTGAAAAACTGTCACCCGGAGAAGTTTCCAATGTTCACTCCATTTACTGCAATTACTTCCCAAAAGGTTAATTCCATCGCTTGAATGCTTCCCTTTCTCAATTTCCGTCGCCGAAATCCTTTGATTCGAACCTGTGCAAAATCATATTTAATCCAAAATGCAGGATTTTTTCATGTTAGTTTGGATGCATCGATTCATTTCTCTCTCTCTCTCTCTCTCTTTGTTTCTCATTCCCACAATTCAGAATCGAAGAGATTTTCCCTAAATCCTCGACTTCCGCCTCAATCAACTTCCAAAAAAAGCCTTACTCGTGCCTGAAACTTCACTTTAGACTTTTTCGTAATTTCCCGTATTTGAAGATGAAATTGGAACCATTTTTTTTGTTAACGAAATATCATCGCACAGTGTTGGATGGGGTTTCTCTTTTCCGACTGTTGTACTCATCTTCAAGTTCAAATGTTGGTATACCCGCAAACTGGCTATCACTGCGCTTGAACTGCCGTTTCTTGTTAATTTATCCTGATTTCTCAGGTCGGTTCATCCTCATGATTAAGTTGATAAAATTAAATTCTCATCATTCCGGAAGAGATTTATTCACAGAAGCCAATGAGTTTTCGGATTCCGATTTTTTCAGTTACCCAGTCTTTCCAAGTTTTTCCTTAGCTTTACCCATTGAATGCCAGAGAAATTTAGAACGCCTTGCCAGGGGTGCCGAGATTTTGTTTTGAAAAATATACAAAATATAACTATATTAACCCTTTGCGGTCGTATGTGTAGTCTCAGCCACGACAGCAAGGAACTATACAAATACATACGAATTTTATACTGTATGCATTCCTATATCAGTTTAAACAATTCCTCAATTTCTATTAAACCTTTTCATCAACTAATACACAACTCTCTCCATCGATTGGAGATTTGTAGAATTCCAAAGAATATTTAATAAATAGTATTTAGGAGTAATTAGAGATTCACTCTTATTAAAATATGACTAAATATTACTGAATATTAGTGAATATTATGTATATGTATCCCTGCTGTTTCCAAACAAATTAATTCCGACCAATAGATACCCATACACAAATTTTATACCACCGCAAAGGTTTAAATTAATCATACAATAATGTAATGGCATTTACTCCATTTTTTATTTAAAAAAAAAAACACTACCAGACAACACTTAGCTTGTAGTGAAAAAAATTCCTGTGCTGAAATTTCCATACCAAATTCTAAATGGAAAATTCCACTACGAGATATCTCATAGCTAACACAAAAGGTTTCTTGCAAAAACCAAAATTACAATCTGTTATTGTATTAAAATTCATTGACCTTTCATAATTTTTAATTAATTATTTCCCCAATTAAAATTGCGTATTGGTTTTCAAATCAATCGTTATTCCCGTGAAGCGCTGATGTTTAACTTATCAAAGAGTCATTCCGGCTGATTTCCGAGTCAGTTCCATCCCAGAAGGAAACAAAAAACCCCGGAACCTTCTGTTCACAACTTCTTCTGTAATCAGGAAGCATATTTAGCTTAAAGCTTCGGAAGTATCTGAATGGTTTGAAAATGTTTGGGAATATCCTCAGCCTCAGCTAATTATCTCGACCATTTTGCCCTTAACGGTCGCATTTTCCGGTATTCGACTCCAAAATGCAATCATTTCGTCACTTACGGTAAGATGTTGTTTCGGTTGTGATTTAATTTAAAAGGAAGACGCGGCACTTTCAAAGAGAAAGTGGAAATTGCAATTGGGTTACAGACAAATGAAAGTAATTTCGAAATCTCCCTTTAATTCCCAATGCACATTCGCTCTCGAGATGAGATTTAGTTCGTTTGAGAAAATTCCCCTTCAACTACCGGGGAAAGTTCGAAAGCTCTCTCGTCGTAAGAGACCAATTCTTTCATTAAGTCTACTGTTATCCACCTTTCTATATCGGTATGAATGGTGAAAAAATTCTAAAAGGAAAACGAAGCCAATAATAAACGAGCAAAGCGTTAATTAATTACAAAGTTGTCATTGTTGAAATTGAACTAATTTCGAAATAATTGCGTTTTTCACAATCTGAAATTTTCCATAGTTTCTGCTGTTGAGAGTAATTTCAGCGATGAAAAATAAAAAATATGGAAGTGTGTTTTGGGCCATTAATTTTATTTTTGTGTATTTTCAATTTTTTTTCACACGAACGACTGAACAATTTATTTTCGAAAATACGCTGAATTTTTACATTTTTGATTCAAAAAAATGAAAATCAAAAGCGATTTAAATTTACATAGCACACAATTAAGGTGTAGTACTTCTGTCATAGAGGAAACACATTTATGTCAAATTTATGGATTAGAGAGGAGAGAAATGAGCTGAAATTGATTCAAAAATTAATGGAAGACGAACTGAGTTGAGTCAAATTCAATAAATAAGTTTTCATTTCGCTGACGAACTGCAACCGCAGAATGCTTTTTGCATTCTGAATTTTCAGCAATCGGAGGGGAGTTTCATTTAAAAAAGACATCCAATCGATAGCATTTTCTGCCCGAAGAGAAGACATTTCAACAACCCAATCTTTTTTTACGCGTACCTTGAGTATCCGATTTCCTCTTAAAGTTTTTCTTATCCTTTGACTATATTAAATTTGATATTTTGGGTTTGTTTAAGGAAATAATGGAAACTAAAAGTGCATTGAAAGGGTTTTTCTCCTTTCTTTAAATTAAAATTGTAATTAAAGTTGAAGAGTAGAAATCTTTCTCCCTCAGCAGTCAGTCAGTCTTTGAAAATTCACGTGAATACTTCACAATTCCTAATGCAATACTGTCTGACAGTCGTTGTCATTTCCTTTCTTAACCTAATCACGTTGATGCGTTTTCGGTTCATTTACGTTCTCTGATGAACCGTGCAGTTCAGAATGCACAGAAAATGATTTTGATCCAATTATTTACAACTAGGGGGCTTCGCCCTCGCTGGAAATTGGGACTGTATGTCTATTATCTATACTTTACTATCAGATACAATAATACATTTGCTGAAAAACTGAATGCACCTTGATATTCCGACTGCACTAAACCATAAAAATTATGTACAATTTTTGAACAAACAGTGCATTTATTTATGAAAAATAACAACTACATAATTATGTGTCAGTAGAATATAATGAGTTTGAACAAAAGTACATGGCAGTGAAGAAAGTGTCATTTTTTTACTGTCCAAATCGTACTGAGACCTAAATATTAAGATTTTTAAGACTGAAAAAACTACCAACGCTAAACTTTCTATTAATTCTACAACAAATTCTATGAAAATCTTAAAAATACTCCGAAAAACCACTACCACTAAATCCCCACAAATTACTATCAAATCTAAAAACAATTCGCTAAAAATTAGATGAAAATTCTATAAGAATTTAACCATGAGCATTGTGGATGCATTCAGTACTTCAAGAAATACAATATCCACCTCTTAATCGAATACTTTACCCACTGTACTCAAAGTGACAAAAGAAACAAATTAACAGCAGAAAGCAATTCGTAAAGTTATCTGGTTTTTCCCCGAAACCTAAACAGGTTTTCTTTTGCTTATTTTCGAAAAATGAGACAGCACAGATTCTTCTTTGGAAAAATGCGCGTCTTTTGGAAAAACTCCGGTCGAAATCGGTTCAGTGGTTCTTTAGATCTTAGGTAACAAAGAATGGAGTGCACACACGCACACACATTCCTTTAACAGATTTATATATTAGTATAATGATATACAATCCCTGAAAATTCGTAATGTTAAAAAGCTGACTTAAAAATGCAGCTGTTCCTCTTCAACAATTCATTAGAATTTATTATGCTCACCACAAAACCACAAAAAGAAGAAAAATGCTTTTAAGTTAAAAGCAAAAATAATCTCTCCCAAAAAAATGTTTTCAAAACATCTTTTTCCATGTTTTTTGAAACCATTCGTTGGGAGAAAAGAGAGAGAGAGAGAGAGTGAGAGAGTCGTTTGACAACAGTTGGGATCGAATACACGCACTTGAGAATTTGGTGCGAATTCCACCAAAGTTACCAAAATGGTTTTATAAAGGAAGAGTTGACCTCCACCATTTTATCATCTCCTGTTCATCGAAAGGGAAAATAATTTCCTAATAGAAGATTTTCAACTTCGGCCAATTTTCGTTGAATGGAATGGGAAAGACGACTGTCGGCCGTTGGATTAAACCGATCGACTTTACATTTTATCACCATTTTATGAGGATCTCTTCGAAAAATATGCAGAAAATGCAGCAGAAGACGAAAATTTATGAAAAAATTGGAAGAAATTAAATTTCTAAGTTATACAAATTTGGGAGCATAAGAATGAAGTTACTTAAATAAAAGTTTAATAGCGAAAATATACATAAAATAATTTTGTGAACTTTTATTGAAGTTACAAATTTGTTGACGTGTATTTTATTATATATTAAAAAAAAATGTCTTTCCTTATGAGATGATGATAATACATAGGCGACACAATGTCATCATATGAGTTTTTTCTCCATTAAAGCAATTAAAAATGACAATTCTTTATACTTTACTAATTAGTTCATTTCACGAGAACCGCAGGAATAATTAAGGAAGATTAATCCGCCATCGGGGCGACTAATTACGCAAAATTTTTCAGAAATGGTTGATACGAAAAGAGGTCAAAGTTTAAATTCATATTTGCAGCATGAATATTAGATAAAAGCGAAAAATAAGCGACTGAAAAGGAAAAAATGGCCGAAAATGGAAATGATTGGCGATTTACCTGTAATCGGAATTAAAGGATGAGAATCCCCCGTCGATCTGACGGAAGAGTTGCTGAAATCCGTGCTTTCTCAGCAGTTTTCAATGGGAATAATTTCCATGGGAAATTAGAGCCGACCACCCCCCGCTTTCCAAACCATATTCTCCTCCCAAATGCGTCACATATTTTAATTTGCGTTTAATTTAATTAGGTTTCTTTCTCTATGGTTTCGAGTTTTGTTTTCTTTTGACGGCGAGAATTCCATTTCTTTTTCAGATTCAATTTGGTCTCGAGAGGAGCCACGCCTTTCTGTACCATTTCTCCTTGTTTTTCTCACAACAGGGGACACTCACCGGAATGCAGAAACTTTTGACAAATTCGATTTTTTATGAGTTTTTCTCAACATTTAATTAAAAACGCATGCTTTTAACTGCACGAAATTGTATATTATTATGTTACAAGAATAAAGGAACCAACCGGGAAACTATACATCTACACTAATGTTAGTTTGCCGAAAAAACTCAGTTTCTGTTTGCACAATGTAATTGCGAGAAAAGTAAAAGACTGAGATTCGTTTGGCGTTTCCTTTTGAAACAATAATTAAATTGCTTTAAGACGAGAGAAGTCAAGAGGGGAGGGGGCGAGAGGGGATGGTTTTTCTTAGAGAAGACTTTCAGGCGGCGTTTTTTGTTCATTTCACGCATGCCGTCAACTTAAGGGATTTCACACTATTCGAGGGAAATGAATAGTCCTGAGATTTCATCTTGGTTCTGCAGGAACGAAATCAGACTGCCTGAACTTTCCATTTCCATTGGATTTGAATGACAAGTCTCCCGTTATATTCGTCGAGCAAGAAATTACGAGGGAGGGATTCTCAGAGGGTCGGAATACTGTGGGCGTTTCGGGATGAAACCGGAGCGGTTCAGTATCAAATGCACCCCAATGGAGATTATCCCTAAAAATAGATTTCCACTGGCCCTGTATTCGGAGAGGAAGCCATGGAGGTTTCTTTTAATCGCCAAAGGCTGTTGAAAGTTAATTCAAAGTCGAATCATTTAAACTTTTCAATTTCCCCTCAGAGATAAATCCATTAACGGACTGACCTCTGTCAGCAATGGTTCGTTAAATCCGCGCGTATAAAAACTTTAATTTCGATCGTCATACACCTTTCTATCGCTTTTGTGTACTGAATTCATCCTCCAAAGTGTTAAGGTCATTTCGTGAAGGAGAACTAAACAACGGTTATGTATTTAGTCCCGACAGAAACAGCGAACGGGCGAATCCTCACCGCCGAACAAACCTCGCTTAATATGCTGGTTTAGAGATTTAACACGAAGAGCAAACAGACGGAAGGGGAAACAACTTTTTTTCCTGCTTTGTGAATTCAAGCCCGCATCCGACAATGCGACCAATGATCGAATTATAAAAAAAGGTGATTACATTCAATGGAAAAAAGACTGAAAAGATGCGACAAACCGGCGAAGAAATAACGAAAAAAATTTTGATAAAAATTCTGCTGTGAAACAAAAGGGTAACAGAGAGTTGTCAGCTGTGGGGAACATCCTTGAGATAGAAACAAAAGTAACTTATAATGATAAATCAAAAAATACATACAGTTATAAAAATAATTTATAGATTTAGTATACACCAGAGGTGAGGAATCTTCTTCCTATTAGAGGCCGCATTTAAATTAGGCAGAAACATAATCTAAGAAAGTGAATTTTATAAAAATATTATAACTCTTCTGTAGGCTCATTAATTTACTGAATTATATACAAAAAATAAAATATATACAATAATGCCATTTTTTTGCGGTTCGCAAGGCCGCACAAGAACCTCTCGGAGGCCGCAGGTTCCCCACCTCTGGTCAATACAATAATATATTATACAAATTTACAGATATTGAGGTAGTTATACAATAATTTATAGTTTTAACCCTTTGCGGTGGTATAAAATTTGTGTATGGGTATCAATTGGTCGGAATTAATTTGTTTGGAAAGAGCAGGGATACATATACATAATATTCAATAATATTCAGTAATATTTAGTCATATTTTAACATGAGAGAATCTCTAATTACTCTTAATTTATACTACTACTAATAATAATTACTCCTAATACAATTTAGAAAATATTCTTTGGAATTCTTAGATTAAATTTTGTTATCTCCAATTGTATTAGTTGATGAAAAGATTTAATTGAAATTGAGGAAAAGTATAAACTGATATAGGAATGCATACAGTATAAGATCCGTATATATTCGTATAGTTCCTTGCTGTGGTGGCTGAGAGTAGACGTACGACCGCTAAGAGATAAAAACCGATTATTCATAAAAGCCATAGAGCTAATAAATATTCAGGAAAAGTGATATTGTATAGGAAACGAATTATAGTAATACCGGAATGTTCAGTTCCGTAGAGAGGCACTAAATAAAAATTGCTAAGAAAAAAATGATAAAAATGAATTCTCAGTAAAAACAATGAGAAACTGATCGAAGTTGAAAAATTTACAGCAAAAGAGAAAGAAATGAATGAAAAAATGGAAAGAGAAAGAAGTTTCTCCATTAGATGAAAAAATAATTTGATGGAGAAATCTCATCGTCAGGATTGAAACCCCGAGGCTGAAGAAACAGTGCAAATGGAAAAATTTCTCAAAAAATAAAAGAAAGTTATATGTGATTATTTGAACAATAAATGTCAACATATGATTTATTATTTATTTGGTGAAAACTCTGCGTCAGCAATTAGAAAGTGGAAACCTGTCAGCGTTCGTGTGAAACTATGAGGCTTTGGCTCTCAGGGAAAAACTCACGGGGATTCGTTTGCATTCGTATATGTTCACGAGATGAACTCAGGGATTCCGCTCATAAAATTACAAAAAAACCCCCGCCCCCTTCGAACAACCCTCGCTGCTCCATTTTCAGATAAAACTCTCCTGCATTTGAACGGTTTCTCTTTTATTACAGACCAGACTCAGGTTATCAATCAGTGGTTTTGGATTTTTATGAGGAAACCTTCCTGATAAAACCACTTTCCAATTGTTTCATTATTTCAGTATTTACCATCTGCTGACTGCCAAGAGGAGTCTCCCTCCAGTCAGTGGCCAAATTAAAATTTTTTAGATTATAAGTTGTTCCTGTTTTTTTGTCGAGTTTCCTCTATATTACTTGTGCATTTCCTGAACAGTCGAGAGATAAGGCCACTGCTGCCTTTGCGTTTTAGTGACGATCTCAACATAAAGAAGTTTAATCTTAAGGGAAATTCCTCGAGCGAGCTTTCCTTTATTGTGAGACAAAGGCTGTTTCCCTCGTGTATTTGCCATTGTGCAAAGAAGAGGAAAGTGGGGAGAGAGAGGGAAATAACAAATGTTTTGATCTTTGAGCCTTTTTAAATTCCCTATTTTGATCGCGAGGATTCCGATTTCAGTGAATATAATGCTTTGAGATTTTTTTTTTTATTGTGAAATGCAGAGAACCTTTCCTTTTCAAATGTACCGAATGTGCAAAAGATTACAAATAAGAGGCATTCGTGAAAAGGGTGCACTTCCAGGATTTCACTAATGCTAAATGAAAGAGATACGCCTCAACCGAAGTGTGGAAAATGATGTGGCTGATGCTTATTAAATTGAGGCTTCTCTTCACAGCCTTTCATCTGTTTTTCAAAAGCAATGGAAAAGGGTGAAAGCTTTCATTTTACAAGTGATGGCTTTCTGACTTTGTAGAGGTTAAAGCGATCGCTTTCATGCCTTAAAGCAAAATAAGTTTTTTGGGGCAGAGGAAATGAGAAAAAATACAACTGAAAACGGGACGATCTGTTAATATATAAAATCGAGGGATTGTAGTGATTTACGAATGGGTTTTGAAGGACATTGCACTCACCGGAATTGACACTTTGATTTATAAAACTTCATTACCGCTCCCACACATCTCCTGAATATTTTCAGAATTAATATATAAAATGGTTACTTTAATGAGGAATGAAAGAAATGTCAACTTTTTCAAATGCACTACTGTTGGAATTTTAAATAAAAAACGAAATTGTACAATCAATGTACACATGAGACGCAACAACTTTCCTCTCAGAAACTCACCCCCTTCAATTGAATCATTTTTCACAGTTTCCTCCGAGTCACAATCCGAACTCCCGCCGTTAGGAAAATCAAACAAAAAATGAAAGAGATATAAAAGTCGCGGTTTAAATCCACCCCCGTGACACGTATCCACTCTCGTCGGCCTTTCGAAAGCAACTGTGCAAATCTCGAAGCGAAGGCCCAGGGCGCAAGACTTGGAAGTGGGGGAGTCAGGGGAGGGGGGGAGCGAAGGGGGTAAGGTCACAATCCCCCATCGCGGGATGGGAACGAAGTCAGCGCGGCAGAGTAACTAAAGACGACCGCAACCTGTTTGAGGATAGTCATCTGGTACTAATTAAAAGCTCTTATGCTCAAATTAAGTGGCATCCGGTGGGGCGCATGTTGAGCTTTCGATGGCATCGGAATTCTGTGGGCTAATTAAAAACGCTCGGCGTGGAATGTATTCAGAAGGCGGATTGTCGCTGGGGTTTCGATAAAAGTCTAACTTTGAATAAATTATGGTTGGATTATACTTGAGGGTGTCTTTTAGCCTGTTGCTTTGGAGTTTGGGGGATGTCCTGGATGTTCACTTAAGTAATCATTTTGGAAGCAGATGATCCGTGGCATATTACAGAGGGCTGCAAGGCCACAGAAGTATTAAGACAGTAATTAGAAACACAAATGCAGACTCTGAACTGGAAACTCTGGTTAAAAACTAAAGACGGTACGATTTATAATAGATTAGGATTGTATTTAAATAAAATGAGAGAAAAAAGGGGTAATACTCCCGGTCAGCATTAGGATAAGGATAGATTACGACTGTATTTATCTATTTATTTATTTATTTATTCATTTACTTATTTATATATTTGTATATTCATATATTTATATACCTATTTATTAATTTTTTATACTTTACTCTTAAATTATTAATTTTAACCTTTTTTCCATATTTATTTAGCCGCTTAGATTCCTCCTTATTTATTGTTTTTTTACTGTATTTGTTTATTTTATGTTATGTTTTATTTAACTGGGCCGTTTATACACATTGTAATTTGTTAAATCTTGCAATTTTATATGTAAATACTCTGTCCGTAATTTAAATTTTTTTGTAAACCTCGAAAGGGGAACAAAACAAACAATACATTTATATATAAATAATCCTTTTTGGGAGCAATTATTCTGAAAATTTTTGATTTGCGAATCATAGCGAATTTATATAAAAATTCATGTAAATAATTCAAATCAAATTTATTTGAGTACGAATTATATTCTTAAAAATAATTTATTTACTTTCAGGAATCTAAAAGATACAAATTTTGAATTATTAATGATTTGTGGCCCTACAAAAAAATAAACTAATAAAATATGAATGAAGAGAAAGTCCAGAATTTAAAAAATTTATATCTAACTTCGGATTTCTCTGATAATAATTTATTAAACCTTAACAGGTTCATCTGTAATTTCTCAGGTTAAAAATATGTTAAATTAAATAAAGCCTTTGAGGATTTCAAACATAAGTGGCAAATCACAGAACCTTTTTAAAGTGCAAAACCACGCTGGAGGAAATTTAAAAAGTTTTTGATAAGAGTTTGACGGAAAGTTTTGCTTCGGTTTTACATTGGAATGGGTTTCGGATTTAATGCAAAATTAAAAATTATTGCCACTTCTGAAAGTATATTGTGAAAGAGAAGCCAGGAAGAAATAAAAACGGGGCATTATTATTTTAAAAAGGTGAGAAAAGAAACAATTGAAAAAAACTTCCGATGGAAAAATATTTTTAATGCATAAACAAAAACTCACTCTTCTTTCGTTCTTTCAGATAATGATTCTTAACCTTTCCGTTGGTTTCGTCTGCAATTTAAAATACCTCCACCTCTATCATTTATATTTGAAAATTTTCAATTCTATCTTTCAGGAAATTACTTTATACAAATTCAGTTTTTCTTATGTCAAAAAATCAACACAAATGTATGTGATAATGCACATTTTCAAGATGTGTAATGACTATTTTATATATTACGAATCCTCAACAATGTTTAAATACAATTTGTTTTTAATTTAATAATATTTATGTACTCAATATTATATCTGATACCAAACGAAAATATCAATTTTAATATTCACGTAACGGAAAGGTTAAGTAATTTCAAAAAAAAATATAAAAACATAATACTGAATTACGTCAACATCGTCCATCTAATTAAACAGAAAGAAAACAAAGTCAATTATACAGGTCACATTGAAATCTATTAATTAATAAAAAACGTTTCGTAGGCTTCAGCTACCTAAACTAAAATTCACGTTTTATTTATAAATAAATAATACAAACAATTTATGTACAAACTGAACCAGATTAAAATGAAAAAGGATATGGGAAGAAAGAGAAGAGAAAAGTTGGAGGAAAAAGGGAGAATCATCCGTCAGAAAATAATTTTATAAAATTATTAGAGTTTCAGAACCTCTGAACCTCTTTGTCCTTATTTGCATGTATCTTCAAGTTCTTTCCTGAAGGCAGAAGAATCTTCACTAGCCTGACTCCCACATTGAAATCATGAAAACCATTTGGATTGTTCGAGAGTAGTGAAGCTCTCTGTACTGTCCACCAGGAAAGAAATAGTTGAGGTGAGAAAGGAAATCCACTGCCGACATCTCTTTACAACGGCGTTGCTCCCCATAACCTCCCAATTCTTCGGCACTTGCTCACTGTTCCTCCTCAGCTGTACAAATTTATATAAGGTACAAAAATATAGAATCAGAATACAATTTTTGTACTGTTGTAAACTGCGCAGATGAGTGACGGCAGGGTGTAATTCGGGTCGAGAGTTGGGCACAGAGGCACTTTCATACGAATCCGGTCCCGTCCAAATTGTCGTGGACGAGGTCGTTCGGTATGTGGTTGGTCATCGCCTTGTCCAACCAGTGCTGTTTGTTCCGGCGGACACCTTCCACCAGCGGCTCCAACTTCTCCGACAACATGGCAAAGGCCTGCAAATCAAGAGCAAAGTGTCAGACGACTATCTACGACTTCGCATCGATAAGAAAAAAAAAAAAACAAATCACCTCATATATCGGTAGGCAAATGGAATCTATGAAGCCCACTTGCATGAGCGGCAGTTGATCCTCTTTCTCCCTATTCATGATGTCCTGAAAAAGGGAAGGGAAAATCAACAGACTGTTCGGATGAGACAATCAAATAAAAACACTCACAATGGGTGTGATATTTAGTTCCTGCCTCTCTATATCTCCTTGCTCGAAAAACTCGAGCGTGACCAACTCGGCCACCTGAAAAGATTGGAAATTAGTAAAGAACCGGTGAGTATATCAGACGGAAGGGGAAGATAACTCACTCTTTTTTCCACCTCCCAGGGTTTTGTGATGGCGGCCAAATCGCACACCGTCATTATCATGGCGCGGAGGAGTTCGCGGTGGTCGTCTCGAGCCCAATTATAGGAGGAAGATTTCACAAGGGAGAGAAAAGCTCCACGTTTCCTGAAATGCAACAACACCAAGTGAGAATAACAGGATGAGGACGCGAGAATAAGACGCGAGTATCGGACTAACCGGAAGTAAACTGCCAAATCCGTGGATAGAATGGCGTCTTCGAGGATTTTAATTATCCTCGCGTATTCATCCGACGACACGTTCCCCAAGATCTGGTTTCCCTGACTGTTTAATATCATAATGCACTGGTCGAAGTGGTGATGCTCCATCGTTGACGTAGAATACAGCTGGGCAAGTGGGGATGAAGCTCTGCGAGAGAGAATACAAAATGCAATTCCGTTCGACTTCGTTCGGCCATTCGAAGACAACCGGACTTACTTTATTTGAAAAGAATTGTTGGTCCCTCGATGATCCAAATCGTGACATAAACAAGCTATAATTAAGGCTAGGCACTCGATCTCTCCGAATATCTTCCACCACTGGGTCACCTGCAATGCAACCCCCGGTAAGTGAACTGTAAACATAACCCTTTACTTCCCCTCGCGATACTCACGGTCAATATTGCGAACATCATCTGCGCCACGTTGAATGCGTGCCTCCAGTTGTGGTATGTAACATTTCTATAATTCTTTTTCACGCTAAGCAGCCATCTGCATAGAACTTCGTAATCAATATGAAACCTTTCTATAAAATCTAAATCTAGGAACATTCTTAAGCACGCCTGAAACAAAAGCTTCCTTTTATTACACTTTCTCCTCGGATTCGAAATAAATGGTGATTCGATCGATCGTTACCTTGAGAGTGTCGTCGTCGCTCAGATAAACGTCGTCAAATTTGAAGTCGTGAAGTTTAAAAAAATGTGCTGACGGTACCCTCAGGCTCTGCAACGACAGAACAAAGATAAGAAGACCGGTTCGGGACGACGGCGCGTCAATCACAGGCACACTCGAAATACCTTCAGTCTTTGAGCGTCTTCCAGTGACGCAGAAGCATGGTAACTAAGGACCTCCAGGGTCACACTTTGTTTAGCCATAGCTATCACAGCCTTTTCGTACCTGTTGACAAATCCAGAATGAGTTGGAGCAGTTATTGGGGAGGTTCAGAGACACTTACATGGACGCTTACATGTGTGTGTTATGAATCCCCATGCCGCAGAAAATGGCGAATGCTTCTACAAAATTCTCGTCGTTTTTGGTGAAAACAAGGTCATCGAATTTATTGATGAGCTGAAAATGAAAAGGCCGAAGGGTGAGAGGGCGCGAGTGGAAAATAGGAGTTCCACAGGCGTGGGAGGGCTGCTCTCACCTGAATAACTCCGATTATTTGCCCTGAGGAGTTTTTTATGGCCATGCACAAAATGCTTTTGTGACGGAAGGTTCCACCCTCGTCCACCGACGGATCGAATCTTTCGTCCTCGTACGCATTCATTATATTCACGGTCTGAAACAAATGACAACCAGTCAGATTCTTCTTTTTCTGCTGCATCGAAGCAGCAACTAAAGAAAACACTTACTTCTCCCGTGGTGGCCACGTAACCCGTAATGCCCACGTTGATAGGAAATCTGCTTTCGAAAGGACTGAAACAGAATTTATAAATAATTACATACAATTCTAATACAATCAAATAAATATACTGCAGTCGAACGGGTATCATAAAAAAAAATAAATTACATTTTTGGCCATCGAGCAAAAAATTGTGTTAACAAGAAGACAAAAAGGAAAACAGGAAACTGTGCCAAATACAAAGGGTGATTTTCTTACATTTGAACTAAAACTTTCTGCCATTTTTATTATTTTTAAGACCCAAATAAGAGTAAGTTTCAGTGGAAGATAAACACATTAACATTCGCAAACTTTACTTTATAGTTTTGAAAATGGTAAAAGCTCCAATTGCCACTACAGAGCCGATCATACATTATTAGTAGTTCCTCAGTCCGCTCTGTAACAGCGGCCATGCCCGAAAAATTAAATATTTATTCTCGAAAGCGATTCCTTTGACTTTCACCCTTCAAATGTCTCTTATATCGATTTTGAATTTTCTCGTCGAGTGTTGCGCTCTTTATTGCCCTTCATTTCCCATCACCTGTGGCGTCCACCTGTAGCGCCCCAGTTTTTTGCCGGAAAACCGAAAAGTTTTGTCCGCGAGAGAGAAAAAAATTTTATATTTCCCCTCTCCCCCTCCCCCTTTACAAAATCAAAACGCAGAACCGCAAGAAAACCCACCTGGTTCTCGCATCGTTTTCGTCTCCCTCCAAATCGCTGGCTTCGAAGTCAAAAACTCTAGAAAAACTTCCCTTGGACGCCCGATGGACGAGAAGAACCTGAAACGAAATCAAGGAACCATAATTCAGAAACGGCTGCGGAGTCGCTGCGGCAAATATTTATAATGAAATAAATTTAATTAAAAGTAAAAAAAAAAGTTTTTGATTCGCCCACTCAAATCTTCGCAGATTGTTCTGACGTCACTCCAAATTATTATTTCAATGTGAAAAAAGCCAAAAAGTTTTAATGGGTCCCGAATGTGAAAATTTTCCCGGTGACTCGCCCACGACAGAGAGACTAATTCAGTTGGAACCTAAGTGTCGGCGATTGGGGGCGTTCGCTCGCTCACCCACCCTTGGGGGCACTTTGTCGCTCAAAGAGGGCGAGTGGGAGGAATGAGCAAATCACGAAAGCTCACAGCCGAGCGTTTTCTGTTTCGCTGAGAGGGCGGACGGGGGGCGCACTGGATTACCTGCACTCTTTGACACTGAATGAGTGACTGAGTGTGTGTGAGTATCCTGAACACCATGTGCTCCATCGTGCTCTGTTCCTCAAAGATCATCCTGGCAAGATCCAGCAGGACTTGATTCCGTTTTACCTCCAGCTGGCTTTTCTCGTAGAGCTGCGCGTTTTTCAGTCCGATCCCACAGAACTGCAGGTAACTCGAAAACACCTTTTCATCTGTTGGCGTGAAACAGGAATCGTTAGACTTGTTTATGACCTGAAATTTTACAACAGAGCGATTTTTACCTTTCGCCTCACCACACGGGCAACCGCCCCACCCCAGCTGGCCTCAACCTCACCCGCCTCCAGCCATATCTACAACCACTACAACCGGCCTCCGACCTAACCGGTCGTGCACCGCGCTCCTGCCGGATGTGAAAACGACACTAATTTAATTAGTTTAAACATTTTAAAGGACTGCAACGCGATCCCTGGCCGAGTGCCAACTCCACGCTTTTATTCCTCTCCTCTTCGACAGTTAAAAGTTACTCACTTGAGCGACTCCCAGGACGTCACCGCTGATGTCCTTGATGGGCATGCAAAGAAGCGTTCGAGTTTTGTACCCCGTCCTCAGGTCGATGTCATGGTTGAACCGGTCGTCCTGAAAAGACATGCGTTGTTAATTAAATTGCTCTGACATTCCTCTTCACTTTCTTGTTCTACCCCAACACGGACGAGAGAAAAGAGAACTCTTAACTTACTATATGGAAATTATTCAGGGAGCTAAGGGTGCGTACAGGGGAAGACAAATAATGGTTACGACAGGAAAAAAATATAAAAGCTATCAGCAAAAAACATCATTTCTACCCATATAAAAATCGCCTCCCTAAATTTTTTACAAAAGAAAAAAAATAGGAGACTGAGATTCAAAAGCCTCTGAGGGTGGGCATGTCTTTTTATGTATAAAAAAAACAAAAGAATCAAAGGTGAACCAGTCAAAATCAGTTACAGCTTCGACAGACAGATTCAGAGAAAAAGGATCCAAACCCTGTAGACAAAGAAAACAGAAACCCTCAAGGGTTCTCTGTTGACTGTAAAACATGTCCCCGCACTGCTGTCGGGGACACGAGGCCCAAGAATAGAAAAAAAATAAGCATACAGGAACCTCAAACGAAAAGTTGGGAAGAGTGGGAATAAAGCATGAAAAACAGAAATTAAGATGGAGGTCCAAGACAAATGAAAAAGCAAAAACGGGATCGAATCAGTGTGGGAGAAGCAGTCATCCCTTATTTTCCATTAGAAAAGTTCGCGTGGAGATTGTTTGTTGTCCTTTTGTTGGAAATGTGGCTCCAGAAGAAAAAGAAATTTTTGTACGAGTCTGAATTTTCTTAGTTTCTCAGCAATATGTGCACTATTCTTTCAATTAAAGACAGCTTTTGTGCAACAATGTATTATCAGCTTAACCACGTCAACGACTGAATAAAGGACAACCGACAAGTCTTAATTGCACTTAGAGGCGTTGCGAATCGACTGCACAAAGATTTTAAATTCTTTCCGTTTACTTCGCCATTGGAAAAAGAGAGGCAATTAAAAAATGTGACGATTTACGCGTCAAGAAATCACAGAGTTTTCTCCATTTTTTATAAACAATGTTAAAAAAACGGCCATTGGATGTCACTCGAGAGAAGAGTTTTGTGCATCGGCCAAAACCCAAAAGCGATGGCGGTTTTCGGGCCTTTTCGAGTTTCATTCTTTCCTCCAATGTCTCTGGCACTTTCCTTTAAAAATGTCAACGTTTCCCCGACTTCCTTTCATGCGAAACAGGAAAGAGCAAAGGGGGATACAAAAGCAGTAATTTCCTTTTACCAATACTCTGATTTTTTTTTTTGAACAGTTGTTTGCCCTTGGCCAGTAAATCAAAAAAAAAACATTTGAAATTTTGAAACTTTTTTCCCCCTCTTGAATTTCCTGTTGGATGTTCCCAGTTTCCCCGCAGAATCTCAATTTTTGAAAATTGCAGTCATGAAAGTAAAATCACAAAAATTTTTTCGCTTTCTCAACAGCAGTAAAAAACTTTTCTTCCCCATTTTCACCCCCATAAAATAAGAAACAAGAGATTATTATTCGGTTGAAAGAGCGCCGAGTGGGTGTTCTGTTTGCGACAGTGCGTACCTTGTAGGCGTCAGGTATGTTGACCGGTTCTCCACTTTCGGCGACGAAGCCCACGATCCCGGTCCCCCAAGGGATTCTTATCTCCTCCTTTTTCTCCATTTCCTGGAGTGTGGATTTGGAGCAGACGTCGAACAGTTTCGACACGAGGTACCTGGAATTATTGTTCGTGATGCACTTGTTGCACTTGAGGGCGTTTTCCGAGTCTTTGACGCAACAAGGCTCGTGGCTCGTTCGCTCGCCCTGGACCAGGAACAGCGAGCTGCGATCGGCGTGGAGCAACATGCTCACATTCTGGAGGATTTTGTGACAGAGGGACCGGACATCGAGTTCGTTGCAAATGTCTTTTACCTGAAAGAGAAGAGAAACATCAAAAAGAAGAACCATCAAAATTTTCTCCAAATTAAATCCGTAAATTGATTGTTAAAAGTATTTCAAATGACGAGTGCAGGCGGTAATCATACAGACGGTAATGTCCATCAAGGGATCGCATTGAGGAACAAGCTGTGACTAATGGGAAGGAATAGTCCGATCGCTTAATGGATGAATGATGGAGTGGAGCCCACTCCTCCTCGTCCCGTCCACTTACCAATTCGAATATCAACTCCTTCTCGTCCAGGTTCTTGAGCTCGTGTCTCGACCTCCTCTGTGGTCGGCCGGAGAGATGGGGGGAGAAACCGGTGCTCTGGGGGCCCCCGCCCGGCTGGCACTCCCCGGAGGCGTTAACCGACAGGAATGTCGGCGTGCCGTCGATGGTGTTCACGATGGGCTTCAGCAAGCCGCCCTTCTCGAACTCGTGGGCGGAAATCTTCCGGACCGGTGTTGTTGCTCCGGAGTTTCCCCGGGAGGAATTCCCCGTGGCGTTGGGGAGGGAGTTCTGAGCGTGGAGAAACGTGGGCGAGGCAGGATCGGCAGAATTGAGGCTGGAAGTTGGAGTAGCGTGCGAGACGAGCCAAGTGTCTACGATTTGACGGGTGGCTTTTCTGAAATAAAATAGCAAAGTATTGGTTTGGGTATTTCGAGGCTTCCGATGAACAGCTAAAAAGGATTTCACATCAACTTAGAAACCCCTTCAGAGGACACGAACATACCGCGGTTTTCCTTTCCGGAGTTCCATCTCAATCAAAGACACTAATTACAATTTGGTAAAATTAAGCCTTTTATTCAAGCAATCTCCCCTGTTTTTCTCATAAAAGGACCAAAATTTCACTCGGTTTTTTGGATTCAACCCCCCGTTGTCTTCATTTTGCGGTTACAAAACAGCACACAATTACCCAAAGCCTTTCCTTTTCATGTTTCTATTCAGAGAAAATTCCAGAGAAATTCCCCTTTCTGCCATCAGTCCCTTACTCTGTTTCTTCATTCCCCGGTCATATCATTCGGCACCGAAAAAACACACCATCTTCATTTCATTACCAATAATTTAAAAGAGGAATGTTTGCATTTGAAAACCAAAG
The DNA here is from genome assembly GCA_028293925.1 of Brueelia nebulosa. Classification (NCBI taxonomy): domain Eukaryota; kingdom Metazoa; phylum Arthropoda; class Insecta; order Psocodea; family Philopteridae; genus Brueelia; species Brueelia nebulosa. Next base: position 3,324,220 of record JAQIBA010000002.1, read on the forward strand.
CCCGCAACGAGACCCATTCGGTAATGAATGTTTAGAAAAATCCATCCAAGGATTTCATTTAAGCTTTTTGAAAAACAAAGCTGGGCGGTGGCGGAGGCGGAACAAAAACATAGAATGAAAAATTAAACAAAAACTCACCGAAGCAAACTAATTTTTATTTTGAGTTGTGCGCCATTTAAGCATTAAACCTATTCATTCAGGGGGTTGAAAATGTCAACAATAATCCACATGCATTCGATATGGAATTTTCACACCTATTTTTCCGACCATCCCCCCTCCCTCCATAAATCGTCTCCGCATGTCATGGAATATTTCTACAGAAACAAAGAGCGGTGGCGTTTTAATTAAATTCTTTTGCAGGGCAGAGATTGCGATGGAAGAAAGATGGAGAGAGGACGAATTAAGTAATGTCTCATGGGACAGTCTTTCCAGTAAAACCGAGTATTATTAAACCTTAAAAATCAACAGGTGAAAGAATACTTGTCTTTGGGGATGCGAAGTAACGTGAAGACTAAAGCAACAGAAAGAATAAAAAGAACAAGTTGACAATGACCTTATAATGGACACTCTTTTTTAAACCTCTAATGAAAGATTGCTTAGAAAAAGCAGTTGTTGTCAGCTAAGGTCAGCACTGATGATAGAAAATGATGTTTTTTTTACAGACGAAATTTTTGGAACTAATTTTTGAAAAACGCTTTTTTTCAATGATAAGTTAGAAATTTACATTCCACGTGAGTTAACTGATAGAGTAACAATAGGCGGTATCTTTCATTCACTCGAATGGTTTGGCGGATGAAATCGCACAGTGCGGCCGCTTTGAGATAAATTTTCATTTTTAAAACCCTTCATCGAATTAATAACAAACTTTTCAAAAATACAAATAATACTTGACTGGACTTTTCATTAATCGCTTAAATCCGCTACGGTGGAGGGCGATTTAGTCATTTACATGAGGACATCGTTAGCAGGGCATTACGTTCTGAACACACATCCACGACAACCGGAAGGAAGTTCTGGTGTAGTACACACAGATCACTTTTCTATGTAAAATAAATTGCAGGAAACTCGCGGTTTTCTGAAACCTAATCGATCCGGGGCCGATGAACTCTCGAGACATCAGCAGACGATTCTCTTTCCTCAAAGAGGAGTAGTGGGTCGTACCTACCGCAGAAAATAGTCTTGTGCAAAGTCCGGGTGCTCGTCTAGCCAGGCTTCCATGCGAGCATACTCGGGGTCGTAATAGTACTTCCCCCCCGCATCCCCGCTCGGGGGAGCCACCGTCGTCGGCGCAGTCTCCGCCGTCATTCTGGGCTCCTCCACGCTCCGTAAGTGCAGGCCTGGAACAAACAAACCCCATCAGATCTATTCAAGAGGGTGAAGAGCCGCCCTTCTCCAAAATAATTCTTCTTTGAATGTGAAAGTATCGGAAAATATTCTCCTTCTCCAAGAGTTTACCCGAGACCGAAAATTTAACAGTTATTCTGATACTTCCGAGAATCTCAGCAGATGCTTTTCGACACCCTCACACTTAGCAAAGTTGATTCGATTGACCGAATGAAGTTAAGGGCCACCTCTCTTCATTAACTGATAAAATTTACTTTCTCGTTCTAAAGACTTGATTTTGGAAACTTTCAAGCCTCTCCCGTAAAAGATAATTCACTAAAATAATCTTCCAGAAAGTTTTTTAAGCTTTTTATCAAGCCAATAATAAAAAATATGTTTAAAGCACTTCTTTTTTCACCTTAAATTTTCCTCTTTCCTTTTGAAACGTTGGGACCAAGTGATAAAAAAAAAAAAAACTCCTTCATTCAATTTAAATCTTTCGGGCTTTTTCCTTCCCACAAAAAAAAACTTAATAGAATTTGAATTTTTCTTTTCGAACCTAACGACTGAAAGCTAGACTTTATTCGTTATGAAAAGTGAAAGGGGGCAAGGGAAAGAAAATTCCCATTCCTTGAATAGAAAGCGGAAGTTTAACTCAATGACAGGAGTAATCTCCACTCTCGGATTCTCCCGGTGAAAGCTAACGCTATCCTTGAGAACTTTTTTAATGCACAATCCATTCAAGGAATTTCCACTGAAACCTAACTCTAAGTGAAAATCAGAAAAACAGGCATTACACCCACACATCCTTAAAAATGCAATCGACACCTTTCCGCGTCTTATCTTATTTATAGTTGACTCCCACTCGAGCGAAGGAAGAAAGGGTTGCAACTAAATGAATCCCTTCTCAATCCGCCCCACTCCTTTATCACTCCCTTATAATCCCAGGTAAAAGGCATCTTAATTGACGAGTTTAATATTTAGATAAGAGACCTAAAATATCTAGCCCGAGTTTCGATCAATCAGTTTTAAGCTCTCGTTAGACCTTAAAAGGTTGCTTTTAAGAACTCGTTAAACGGGAGTAATGAAAGGGGAGAGAGGAGTGTCTCACGTACTTCGGGGTTGGGATTAAGAATTTAAAAGAAAACTTTACAATATTAAATCCCTTAGATGTGATTTCATTGGGGCGGTGGATGAGAAAATTTAGGAAACTATGGGACACAATTTGGTCCCTGATAGTATTCGAACTTTTAAGGTTTCGAGTCAAATTTTTTAGTTTAATAATTATATGGAGCACAGTTTAATTCGATGATCCTCTTTACTGCATTTGAGAAGATAAGAAACCCTTCGATTATTCTGTACGGCGTCTTGGATCCTCAATACACTCGACAACAATCCCAAACGACTGAACCACCTTAGAAAAATTGTATAACACGTGCCTCATTATTTCCCGCTGTCATTTTCATCATCAAAATCCGCCCAAACTCACCCGGAAGAGATGTGCGGTGTAACGGCAGTCGAAGGAAGGGTTCATCTTAGAACTCTGAGTTTTTGCTGTTGGGGGAGAGTGGGAATTAATGGGGATCGATTCCGTAAATAAGTTTTCCTTTCGCTAATGTTCGATGGCTAACGAAGCAGTAGAAAGAGCGGTATAATAAATTTATTTGTATTGTTGTAAAATATTATTAAAAAAGTTATACAACCATCACAAATCTTCCTTTAGAAATTACACTGAAGATTCCGTTCAGAAGAAATTGGGGGATTAAAAAAATTAATTAAATTTTAGTATACATAGAATTTTTAAATGAGACCGTATTTCTTGTTAAGATGCCAGTTTTGATCCGAAATAGGAAATTTGTAATTGAAAAAAAATTATTATAAATAAAAATCAATCGCTATATTTATGTTTAACGTGTTAAAGAGATCCACTTGCGTTTTTTTAGGAGGCAGACTATTCCCTCTCTGTTTTGTGGCCTAATAAGCAATTTAATTTAATTGCCTGGTTTCTCCAAATCCGACAAAATTTGATTTATTATTGGTTTTATTTTATTAAAGTTTTTAAGGCTTTTTTTCTTTATTAAGGGAAACTCTGTTGATTTATTTTCTGAGTAAAATTGATTTTACCCTTTTTTATAAGTTATAATCGCAACTGTTTTGGTAACAACAGCAAACGTTTTACCTGTCTCATACTATTAGAAGAAATTTGCTTGATTCCCCGAATTTCGATAAAAAATTTTCACTCTCAAAAGCAATAAATTAAAATTATCATTAGAATTCTCATCCGAACTTAGTTTCCATTATAATGTTTTCCACTCCGATTTCCCATTCTGTTGATGGATTTCCGATAAACCATCTTTTGTAACGGAAAAATTTAATCAGCCTCCGTAAGACTTTTCAGCTTTCCTTTTCGTTTTCCACGCGCCTAATTGCCTTTTAATTTTCATCGGGGAGATTTGGCGCCGATTAGAAAGGAATTTTCTAGAAAAAACTTCCAAATAATTCCCTCTCGATCCCTTTCATCGGAGTTAAAACACGTCATAGCACTCTCCAATCGAAACATATCAAGGCCAATTGTCGAAGCAATTTGAAAGGGTTCGTCCCCGCCCCCACCACCCACTGCTGCCCCAAAAACAACCTTTGTGATTTCAGAAAGAAAAGTCAAAACGATTACGGCCGTCATTCCCATCGTAACAGTTTTCCGAGCTTTTTTTTTATTTCCAAGCAACGAAATTCGTGACCTCCATCAATTCGGTTTAATTTCGCGTTAACCGGTTTTCAATTTTCCTGTCGCCCCGCAGCGAATTAAGAACCCTCAGACGATATGAAGCGCAGTTCCCACAATTCCTGCGTAATTTGATTCGCGTTGCGTCAGAACGTAAATACGGATTTATGGTTTTTTTAATTTTCTTGCGTAACGTCCACTAATCAAGAATTTCTCAAAGATTGTTTACAAGTGGGAACCCCCTCCGGATCCCCCCCGCTCCCGTCCCTTTTTTCCCTTTATTGCTCGGGTCCTGGCCTCCCATTCGGGTTTATAAAGCTTTCATTTTCGTTATATCTTTTCGCGGGCTTTGACACAAGAGCGCTTCATTTTCCTGCAGAAACCGATACGGATTGTAGAGGTCAGAAATCGGATAACACTTTTTATCTGAATGAGACCTTATAACGCGAAGGTAATTAGAATTATATTCCCTAGAAAAACTGCTTATGGTTGTGCAATTTCTTCATCAGAAAGCTCTTACGCTGTCAGCAGAGATATTTCTTTTATTTGCCAATTTATTTAAGTAAGCTTTTATAATCGGCTGAGATTTCAAACAATCTGCGACCATTGAATAGCTGAAGAGAATGTTTATTCTGTGCAGTTGGGCGATACAGTTGCACGTTTCACATCATGAAAGTTTTCTTGGATTGCATCTGTTTTCGGGCAGGGAAAACTTTTGTAGTTGGTTTTCCTTTTCTTAACTTTTTTAATTTCTTAAAATAATCTATTGTAAACTTCTGATCAATTTCTTAAAGTACATTTAGCTGTTCTCGAACACCTGCCCATTTTCGAATTTTACACCTTAAGTCAGACTGATACGTTTCTAGAATGAAGGTTCACGTGAACTTTTTTCAAACCTTATGGAATTATGGCGAAAATCCATTGCGGTCATTATTGTTTCAAATAAAACTATACAGATTTCTAATTAGTTCAAAATCGGCAATGATTAGAAAAATCGACGGCTCTGAATACTGAGTGCAATACCATTTGCACAGAAACCGCATCTAAATCGTTTCTTAATTTTTCCTGATTAACAAAAAAAAGTTCCTGAAATCTGAGAGTAAACATCTGTCACACAACCAATGTCTAAAAGAAAGAGGTTTGAAAATAACGATGAGAAATTGGCCGATCATCCCAATATCATGGCTTATCACTCATCTCTTTTTTTGATGGACGAATGCAGCCAAGAATTTACTTAAATAATTGTTGTAGAGATTCCAAGAAATGGAAAAAAACAGGATTTTGTGAACGTGTCGTCGCATTAATCTCCGCTTTCCCGCAGTTTCCCATTGATTTTCTGAAAAAGCATTAAAAATGAAACCTCTAATCAGAATACTTTATTTCAAGCCTTAATAGAACCCCCCTTTCCTAAATTAGTGATGATTTTGTTTTTATCTTTTCCTGCTCCTTCGCTGCTTCTATTCAAATCCCTTAACGTTTTCCTCTCTTTCTTATTTTCAGAAACTCCATTGATTCTTTTCATTGTGCAATATTTTTACATTTTTTATCTTTTGTATTTTTCTCTTCGCTTAGGCAAACTTCCGGTTTCCCAGCTTTTCCTCGTTTCTTTTTTTCACTGCCATCTGAATATATCTGGACTTATATTTTCCATCCCCTTATTGTCGGTCGGCTTCGGTAATTCCAATTCCATTGAATGAAATTTAAATTGCAAAATGAAAAAATTCCCCCCTAAAACTGAATAAAGATTTAAACCAAAGTGAAGATAAATTTTTACAAAAAAAAAGTGAAAAATTATTTCAAAAAAGATAAATTCATTTGCATTTTCAAATTGTTAATGTGTAACCTTTTTGAAAAGAGTATCGTTCACTTCTCTTTGGAATGTTAATACCGTTTCCAAAATTCCAATTCAGAAAATATACCGTTGTAATGTTTGCTCTTCAATTTCACTTTTCCTTCCGAGAAGTGATTACGTTAAACTTCGCACCGCAGCCTTTGATTCTCGTGAGTGTACAATTCATGCTAGATTGTTAATAAACTGGGCACGTTGTTTTTGTCGTTGTCGTTGCTTTTTATGATTTTAATATCAAAATTTTCGGTCACCAAAAAAGGTTAACTTTGAGACAATGGAAAAATGGGGAATCCCTGGGTCACGAGGTGATGTTTTCAAGGTTGGATGAACTCTGAATTTCAACGGTTTAATTCTTTACAACGAAAAATTATGACTGAGATACGTAATTTAAGCTCTTTCCGATAATGTGAGCATAAGTTACACAATCTCATTAGAGAGAATCCCAAAACTTGATCAGGACACAAATCAAAACCAATAGATAGGAATCAAATAAAATTTTTCAGTAAATGAGTAATTTTCTGAATCTCAAATTGCATTGGTGACGCTCATAAATCCACCTGCTAAATTCAAATTAATCTAAAAACTTCCCCGCTAAAGACTAATCCGGGAAGTGAGCTTCATTTTTTCGTTTCTTAATTCACCTCCCCCCCCCCTTCTCCCACTCATTTAAAATAAAGGAAAGGAAAAGCCGTGAATGAATGAAAACAATTGTGCTCTGATGACACTGAAAGGAGCAGTAGGTCAGGAGGAAGGAAAAGTTGAAAGCAAAAGCAAAGACTTCAAATGAGAGGGAACTCAAAAGCTTATTCAGAGAAGTCTTCTGAGGGAAGAAAAGGGAAGAGAGTGAAAAAGATATAATTAGAAGGGGATGAGTACAAAAGAAAGATGTTGCCCCGGATGAGTGCGAGATCTGAATACGAATCAAATCAACTCCCTATATAATAATTAGACGCGCAAAAACAATGGAAAAAACTTCCGACTTAAATTAATTTGCGGCTCAACTTCGCAACGGTGAACGGAAAAAAAGCAGTGAGTCTGTCGATATCCTACAGAAACCGCTTCCGAGAATTCTAAACTCTGTCCAACTCTTTTAAGTCTGAATATTGCACAGCTTTAAAATGTTTATGTTTGTTTCAGTGATTAGTACACTTTTGCAGATTAGAGCAAAGAAAAGCAAAATTAAACGCTTTTGAGAACCGTGAAGTGGTCACGTTTGGAGGATACGTTTGCTGCCTTCGGCTGTCGGTGACTTCGGATGCTTTTATGCATTTCCATCATTTGGAGCCGACCTGCAGTTCTGACATTAACACATCGACGAAGCTTATAAAAATTTCTCGTTGCGGTGGAACAGCAAAACGACGGCACGATAATGAAAGACGACCATGAAATTACTCGTTTAATCGCACTGAAAAAAAATTTTAAGCCTATACAATTAAAAATAAGATCAATTGCTCACTAACACATGACACAGGATCCTCCAACAGTTTTCCGACTCTCTTTGAAGACAATGACTAAATATGAAACTCCTCAGCAAATTCTGTTGTCGTTCGCAATACAAATTCTACGATGTGTCTAATTCTGACGCAAAGATATAACTAATTACTAATCCCGACATCGCTAAGCAATTTCAATTATTACATTTATCTATCGTTTAAATCGTCTTTAGAAATTCCCAACTCATTGATTCTGATAAAATGATCATTATACTTTTCTCCCCCTACAGCCAACAGTATTCTCCACTCATTTTCATCAGTTCAAGGGCCAAGTCCACTGCGTAGTTCCGAGATATGAAAAGCATACGTATGCCCCCAAAAAAGGAGCTAATATATGCTTTAAATTGTAATCTTTCAGGCGAGAAAACAATGAAAGCTCGAGACTTCAGATAAGTAATCTCTCAATCATAGAGATTTCATTGAGATAGAAATATCTTAAAAATATGTATTCTCAGAAATCACCAGTGGACATTCTGCGGTGGGAAATCCTTGCGAAAACATCTCGAGGGTAGTGCACAACACGACGCATTTACAAGTAAGTCTGTTTATATACTGTGTTTTTTCTGTATCTGTTTTGGATATAGGCCAGTTAAGAAGGGTAACACTTCTACTGCTTTTTAGGCTCTCAATCAATTCAGCACGATTCAAAAAGTAACAGGATTCGCTTCAATTCATCAGAAGAATTATCTCAATTGTAAAAAAAGCTTAATCCTTCATCTAATTTACCCAGGTTGAAAGAAATAAAAACATGGAAGAAAATTCTTTTTACTTCCAGAACTAATCTCTGTATTTGATCGTTTCACATTACTCAGAGAAAAGTAGTTTTCATTTCTTGGAAAGATTGCTGAATCGTCAGCCCTTCTTTATTTCAAAGACCTGAGAAAAATTTTCTAAACAGAATGCCACCGAAAGTGTACAACTATTCAAAAAAAGTACGAAGTTTTTCATTTGATCACTTTGATAAGCACTGATTGTACCTTTACTAACACTGAGGTAAAAATACAAGAAAAGGGAAGATTCGAAAGATGTGAGAGAACTCTCTGCTGCAATGCAATAATTATTTCCATTTCTAATTTAAAAACAATATTTAGAGATAATTAAGTGCTCTAAGTTGTCTTTCTTTCTATTAACATTTCTGTTTCGCCTGTGACCCACCCTTTCGAAAATATATTTTCATTTTGCTTTTCCTAATGATTACCAAACCCTGAGTTTCTCATAAGTGTCTCTCAAGGAAAAGAATTGTATATCTGAAGGCTTAAGCTTTTTAAATGTTTCCATTGCTTTTAAAATTATATCATCGCTATGAGTACTCATGAGGACTAATGACTGCTCCCCTCGAGAGGGGGAAAACCCCTCGACAAAGTTCTGTCGGTCCGAATTATAAAAAAAATTATTTTATCGCATTATCATTCTCAATCTTTTCTTTCTTAGTGGCGCGGTATTTTTCCGACGACCACATAACCGAACGTCTTAATCTTTGAATAAGAATCTTCGGCTTAAAAATCTTAAGGACAAATGCGAAGACACATCACAGAGGAATTCATCTGTCTCTCTACGATTTCCCTAAGCCGCGGCAAATCTAAATAACATATTTTTCCTTTTTTCAAGGGGTTTCGTAAACAAAAGACCAAAACCAAAAGGAAAGAAAAAGCCACTCATTGCCCTCATGCTAATACAAAACAAATAAAAGGTACAATGACTTCGGAAAGGAAGCCATACATTATTTTAATTATAACGTCATTCCCATATAAATGCAAAATAATACATTTCCCTCAGCCTCTTTGTGTTTCTTCTCCCCTTTCAGGCATCCCCGCCCCTCTTCCTTCCCTTCATACTTCGTTCTCCCAAAATCGCAAAGCGAAAAAATTCGCTTTTTCGAAGATCACAAAACGGAAAGTAAAACTGGAAATTCGAGGTGAATGGAAATTTTCACATTCCCCATTTCTTCTCTATCCTAGTAAAAAAAAGCCTAGGAAAAGTTGGGCGTGCACTGCAGACGCTGTGGCCCGCATATTGGTGTTTCACATCGCTGTCATGATGATTATATCCCATGTGTGGTTGAAGTAGGATTTCTTTTGTTGCCTCCACAACCTTTCAAGATATCCCATTATGTTTTATGATTTCACTATGCCTTTATCATCGACATTATTCATCGTAAACTGTGTAAGTCTCCCATTTTTTTATATTTTTGCTATACTCAAAAGACAAGTTTTTCACAAAGATTGCTACGCTACCATAATTTCTATAAAATTTGGAATTCTTCCGTTTAGCGATTCCCTATTGGAAAGGGGAGACTGCATTTTAGGTGAATAATTTGAAAATTGAACTCTTTCTCTCCTGGCAAAATATTCGGACACGCCTCTCCAATGAGCAAATGGCTAAATATAATCCCGAAATAACTCATTCACCATTCGGCGTCGTTACGTCAGTACGCCTTCATTCAAGTTTGAATTTCCAAACACGTGCTTTTAAATTGAATTAATCTACTAAATGGCGCAAAAAATGCCTTATGTCGTCGCTATGACGATACCAGAGTAACTGTTTGATGGCTGATGGAAAAATTTTCATTTGCTACATCTCTTACCCAATTTCCCAGCAATGTGCACCTTGTAAAACTTGTCAATCCCATAGCAGTTTTTTTAAAACCGACAAATGATAATTTACATTAGACTGTAATAAAAAAAAGGGTTTTCGCATGCGAGACCATTCATTCGACCTCTCACCCAGGTGACACAGGTACGGAGAAAGGGATGAAAGTTTGAGAGAAGTTCTTGGGGTCTAAGCACCACGAAACCAATCTCTAAACTTTTACAAACTTTCCCTTTATGAAGTTTTCACTGAATAAATAATAAACCGCGGGGACACACAGTTTCCTCCACTTCAAGATGGCGAATTCTTTCGAAAACAGCTGACGCGAATCTTATAAGGTCGATCATAAGCTCGCAAAAATGTGACAAAAAAAAAATTTTCTGAACTTTCGAAATTTTCGACAGCTGCAACAGGCGATTGGAGAAACTTTTATCACATAAGACTCTGAAGATCGACAGCATGGAACTCAACAGTATAAGAGAATGCCGTGTCACTGCAGCATTTCTACAGCATTCACTGCATCTTGAGACCCTATAAGTTTTTTAATTTAATCAGACCAAATTTAGTGTCATTATCTTTCCGAGATTGGCTCCCACAGGAACCTCACAAAGCCAAACTTAAAAACCGTTATAAAAGATATGAATTCTCACAATGGCCGATATTCTTTTACGTGTGTGCATGAAAACCAGCAGCATGACCGCACCGTCCGCCAAATTTCAATTACTTACCTGAAACAAAGAAAAACCATTAATCGTATTAAATTTTTTTACACATAATAGAGCTTAATTCGTTTGCAAGACTTTCCAAGATGGGTAACACGTGATATTTATCAGGGCGGGGTCAAAACCTAAATTAGTGGTTAAACCGAACAGAAGAAAAGTGACGCGGCACTTCTTTCATTTGGGCGAAATCAAAGTCAAGGATTCCGGTTGTAGTCTGTAAAAGTTTCCAGCAGACGTAATTTGGAGAAGCAAAAAGCATCTTCCGCGGAAGGCCTTGACCTTCTATTGTCCCAAATAAGGCCCGCTAAAGGCTCCACTCGGCCGTAACCCTGGCAGTGTAAACAAAACCGCATAACGCAATCAAATCATTTATTGCGTATTGTCTTACGCAATTCCTCTCGATATATTTAATTTACGTCACATTCGTAAAAATCCTCAGGAGCGTAGCAGGAAGAGAGGGAAATTGCCATTGAACATTTCAAGGCTGTGTTCTGGCCATTTTTTCATTTGCAAATGAACTCCCGCTGTGAGAAATTCAACTATTTTTATTTTTTCAACCGGAGTCCGGGCAATAGGAAGGAGACAGCGATAATATTCAATCTCATAATGCGATCGTGAGAACCAGTCTTCAAGGATATAATTTTTGGTCGGATATTCATTAAACCATAAGTCGCGGGGGTTGGGGGGAGGGTTCAAGAGTAGCAGTGTCAAAGACATAAGGGAAGAAATATTTTTCTTTATTAACTTTTACGACTTCTTTCCTTTTAACTGAAATACTGAAAATACAATTACTAAATATTGTAATTCCAAGAGGGAAACGGTTTATTCCCTTATAAAAATAATCACTGCATTCTTAAAAAAGACACCGACACAGACTAAACATAAACACGAAGAATACGGACTCACAAACAGAAATCCTTGTTTAACCAAAACCCTTAATGAACACTTACGAATGAATTTGTTATGGCGACATCCGTTACGCGTCCTGCACATACTCTGCTTCTGGCCCATGGGTGGGCTACGCACCATACGGACGATGCTTTGTACCCATGGAGGGCTACGCATCATCCAAAATGAATTTTATCCAAAGAGTCTCTCGCATTATCTACTGTACACTCCGTCCTCGTGCCTCTGCTTCTTTCGAATCGATGTTTATGATGTGTTTAGACAACGTTTCGGTCTATACAGTGTCTCAGTTTTTATACTTATACAAAATTGAGTTTCAACTAAAATGCGAACATTGATTTTATTTTATTTCGAAGCAAAAAGCAATTTTCTGGAGTGAGCACAAAAGGAAGCGGTCCAGTATTAAAAATCTCTACAGAGTAACCCTTCATGCTATTGTCTTGTTCTCCTGTTCGAACTTTGATCCTTAAAATTCGAAACTAAGGCGTTATTTGCATCGAACTTACAAATCCAAATTTTTTTATCTGAAGAATACAATTTCCTTACGGTACGAAAAGCTGTGAGTCGGTATTATGTTCAACCCCTTGAAATAATGACCTTTAACTCAAGGAAAGAAATTTAAAAGACCCCGAGGGGAGACCTTAACATTTTTTTCCTGAATTTGCAACAGTTAAGTTTTTTCCTGCGGAATTTTGACCTAGTTTACAAAAAGAATGGGGGTTTGGAAAGCCTCCAGCATAATCTTGCAATGAGTTTAATTACGAGGGAATGAGGTTTCCCATCGGTACTACCTTTGCATTTATACCGAAACAAAGATTCAGCGGAATAAATTCCGAGGAAAAAAAAACAATAAGAGACGAAAAGAAAATGGAAATTCAGTTAGAAAAAGAAAAATATTATCATAAAACAAAATTAGAGAGCCGTGGTACTGTATTAGAATTAAAAATTACAGGACATAACAGTATCGCAACCTGAGCCTTCCAACAGAGCCCTTCAAAACCGCCACAGAACTCCACATCTGATATAAAATATTTTATTACATTTTGTCTTTTTGAACCTCCACTCCATCCCCTTTGACCGTAAATGAAAATCTTTACGTGCCCGAACGACCTTCCACCCTCTGCGAACAAAATACACTTGAGAAGTTGGCGACACAAATTTTCATTCTCCTCGCTCAGCTCTTTTAAAATAAAATCTGACTCTCATTTCTGACGCTTGCTAGGGAAGGAAGGGAGAAGAATTATTCTGTTTGACAGACGAATCGCTGGTTCGGCGTTTGACTGATAAATGAGCTCATCATCCGGTTGTGACAACCACAGCTATGTTTTCTAATGATATATATTTTTTTTTATCTCCTGAAAATAAATACTAAAAAAAAACACTTTCGCTTTTTTTGGGGAGAGGGAAGTTTTACAATGCCCACGAGCAAGGTGGTTTAGTTAAATTATTATATTTTAAAGGAATCATTCCTTGACATCCAAACATTTTTAAAATTCTTAAGGTCCTCTACTTTACAACCCGAACTACTTTGGATTTTCACTTTAATCCTTTAATTAATGAATCTGTATAATAACAACCGCGAAGGGTTGCTCATGTGTACTTATACTAACGGTATTCCTCAGCGCCATTTTCTGTATGACTCAAACTGAGCGGCAATTCCTTTGTGCCATGTAATACAGTAACCGCGATATTGTCCCACCCTTTCTTCCACTTTCAGATGTGAATCACAGGAAAAACTCACAAGTGCATTTTCAGTGAGTCAATTTAAGTCTGAATTTCTCGGAACGAAATGAAGAGTATGCATATTATCTGAGGACTGAATGTTTCCAAAAAAAACACTCCCTCCCATCAAAGCCTGAGTTTGAGAATCAAACAAAATTCTAAGGAAAACTTACAATCTCACCTCCACTGCATAAGTTAACTGAAGAATAAAATAAAATGGAAAAATACTACAAAACCGACTGATAGAGTTCTTCCGAAGAAACCCAATCGAAACTCCTATATTAGCACAGGAATAGATTTCCTGTATACACCCACGTTTGGCTTTATGCTTGGAGGATCGAAAATAAAGAGCAAGTTTACGGTAAGCACTATCAAAACTGTAGTTGATATTTAATTAAAGGAGTAGTTTGTCCTCCGTTTGGGTGAGGAATTTCGGATTTGCCCGCCGGTGCCCCCATTTGACCTTCGCTAACTGTTGCGGATTCGGGTACTCCTTCGGCATCCACTCGCCTGGGTAAATGAACTTGAAATATGAGAGATCAATAGCAATAAATTAAGCGGCGCAAACCGACGTTTCAAGGTTATTGCGGTTGGCTAATAATTCATTTCGCTCGTCTTGTCATGTCTGGTTGCACATCGGGATTCCATCTCGTTGCACATTTGCGTCTGCAATGCACCCAAGGCCGATGCCCGCGCCCCATCGCTCAATACTTTGTCTTGGAGACCCCGAAATCCATTTGCTCACTAACTTCGGAGGAAACCTTCGGAGGAAACAAATTAAGAAATTCAGTTATCACTTTGAACTCTTTCCCTGATAGCGTGTTATCATTTCTCTTTTCCGGTTTTCTCCTTTGCCGAGCTTTTACTAACTTTACAATCTTCATTCATATTTCAATTATTTATTTTTTTTTCTTCTGGTCATTCAACTTGGTAGTCGCTTGGCCCAGTTCAAATACAAATAAAATTTATATTTACACTTTTCGCAAAATAACAATTACGGCAGAAAAAAATAAACTATCAATAAATTCGTGCAAAGAAAATATTTTTAAAAATATAATTATGTTTAAGCACTTTTGAGAAACTTTCAAATCGTGTTTTCCTTCGGTAAAAAAAAATTTTTAAGTGTATTATTTGCATAGATAAACTCTATTGGATATAATAAACATTTTTTAAATAAGAAACAAATATATTAAATAAAATACTTAATTAATAACCTTTATAATTATAATTGGGCAGAGCAATTCTTTCTACAAACTCAACTGCATTTCGGTTTAAATTTCAAATTCATTATTTTTCAACTGTCCCATTCCTGGAAAACTTCACTCTGAGATATTCCAAAACATTTTCCTCGTTGATAATCTCATCTTCTCTCTCTCCCCTTACCCCTTTGCCTCCCCCCCCCCCCCGACCTCGATACACAAAAAGCATTTTACGGTAATGCACTGAATGGGAAACACAAATTATTTAAAATTTCTCATCAAGTTTCCTAGATTTCCATCAGGGGCAAAAAGGTAGCTCAAATGGGGAGCCAAATCCCAACTTGGGAAATTTTATTTTACTTAAAAATTAAAATTCAATTTTCTTTTTTTTCAAATAAATAAATAAAAAACATTAGCATTGGAATACTCGGCGTCATGGCTTTCACTGAAAATGATTTCTGAATATAATGACGAGGAGGAGTATTGGGAAACTTGATTGTTTTGATATTTAAATGCGGTGGGAAAACACCAAAGAGAAATCCTGTCTGGCAGATGACCAAAAATACTGCAGCACAAGAGAATTTCTTTTGAGATGATCGTAATTGATGGAGAGCTGCCAGCAGTGGCGACATACTGTACTGTTGTCCAGTGTATAATTCTATCGTGATTTCATTCTCATTAGACACCTGCAGACACCGCATTAAATGCGGTTTTGAAAGCACCCAATAAGGTACATTTAACCCCTTCAGGAATCTTTTCATTAAACTTTTTTCATGGAAAATTGAAAAAACACCAATGATCCTTTTTTTCAGCTCCTCAAATTTATCATCAAAATAGGGTTCTAAAGCCTGAACATCATTTTTCAAAGGCAAATTTTGAGTTTATAAAGAGGAATTGAATTATTATTATTACACGAACTTGATCACTAAACTCTGACGAACTCAGAGAATAAGAAAAGTGCGTTGTTTTACTTGTAAAAAAACCCCCATATTATTAATTTTAGTGCTTTTTTGAAACTTGATCTTTGTTCCAAAAAAGAAAGTGAAGTGCCTGTTCTTAGGCGTTCGCCTGGAGGAGGATAATAATATTTTTAATATACTTAACAAATACTCATATTTAGCAATAAAAAATTTTTCCCCGCAATATTCTCAAAATTCATTCCCCCTCTTGAAGACTCAAATGAAGGAAAATTTCGAGTTTTTTGTCACTCGTTCCTACACTTTCACCTTAAAAAAAAACCCGCTCCTGTGCCAATTATTTAAATCGGTTTACACAACGTCTGAATTCTTCGTAATATTTTTAAATACTTCACAAAAATTCTTACAAACCCTTGAAATTTCTCTGGGCACCGGTTTTCAGTGAACTTTTTAGTATGGAAAGATGATCCCCTGGTGTATGGTTCCCTCTATTATTGTGCAACGAAAATGTTTACTCTATAAGATGCATTATCTCGATTCAATTCTCAAAAAGAAGTCACCAGTGAGCATTGTGCTTTTAGAAAAACATACCTCATTTGAAATTTTTTCTTTTTGCCCCGATAACAATACAAATTCTTCCCGTAAATCAAAACAATCCCAACGGGAGTGACACGAGGGAGTTGTTTTCGATTAATATTCAATTGTCTGTCCACGTCTCTTTCACATTTAAAATTTCATTTGTTACGATTAAAACGCTCTTAAAATTCCTGTGAGGGAATTCGTCTCCATTAGCCTCCCGGATGTTATATTTCTGAAAAAGCTGTTAAGAAATGCAGAAAATTCAAACTGAAAATAGACGAGTCTACTCTGAAGTTTATTTTTTGTGGTTTTCATTCAAAACTATATTTAAATACAAAACTATGAAAATACAAAATTTTATTACCTGAAATTGATTTCATTTACCGTTCCCTCTGTAACGGAACATCACATTAATGACAACAACTTATTTAAGACGGTTAAAAAATAAACTCGAACGAAAAGATTATTGGAGCGATAACTGTGAGAGAAATAGTCTTTCGGGTGAAGACTCTTTGAAGTTTGAATTGCAGAGGAGAAACAAAAGTACATCAAAACCCCTCGGGCTTTCAGAATTATCTTTTTACAATTCTTCAAAACCAAAACATTGGAATTTGATTCCAAATAATAAAATCCAGCAAACGTCAAAGCCCAGAATCGATACAGGCTCAAGTCAACTGATACCCACATTATATATCTGATATCCGAAGCGATTCGTCTGGAAACTTTCATTGCAATGGTCTTGAAACCCACAGGCTGACAGACGCCCAGGAATTCGGTCACTGATTCAATTAAGTCACAGAAATTTTATTAAAAACTGCAACTTGTGCCTTCTTTTCTTTTTTTTTTTTCACTTGCTATTCAGCACGCTTCCATTCTACATTGAAACTGATTCGCTGGAAATAAGTGATCATTTTAAATAATGCTCTTATTAAATAATCTTTTTTAATTTTTGGCAGTGATCATTAGGAGAATAAAAACTCGATCCATAATGTCCCCCCCCGGAGATTCAATTTAAAAATCGCTTTTCGATGACAAGTTCACATCTTTCTCTTGTCGACCGGTCGTTACATAACCATTCGCCCCTCCCATTTTGAGTAAGAGAACTCTAATTTTCAACAATCTCACTCTCAAACCGTTCATTCATTCTTTCATTCATTCCCATTCATCAAACGATCGATGAAAACTCGGGGGGAGCGAAAGGAGGAACCGACTGGTACAGCACACGAATGCCCGGCAACAACAAACCATGTGATCAAACGAATCTAGACGATAATTATCGACTGCGCACTAAACAACAAAAAGAGGAGGACGTTCCCGATTCTGACAGATGAATGAAACAGACAGAGAGAATGCTTTCGACATGTATATTAATTGGTCGAGGCCTCAAATGGCGATTTTATCTGTGCTCGATCGGCCTCCTCCCCGAAGGAAACTGAATCCGCCTCTGACAGCTTTCTTTCCCTGGCTATTACAACAAAGAAATGTCTTCCATTACCCTAAAAAGGCGCAATTCTCTGGGCCTCAATCCCCTCCCCTACCCTCCCCTCCGTGCACTTGACCTCTCGTTTGCGTAGAAACGCAATGCATGGATATAGCGCCATTATCGGGACGTGATAATTCACAATTCATACTCTGGCATCGCTTTGAACTTTTTTTAGGTCAAGTCCCATTAAACTCGTTTCCTTACCTTCCAACGGCATTTTTTCTTTCTTTGTTTATTGGTTTCGTCTATTTCTTTTTTTTTTTTATTTGTTCAGACAAAAATATTCTTAGATAGATATTATCCTTTTGGACAAAAAACCATTTCTGGTACGTTATGAAGAACTCGGGCGATGTTAACGCACCTAAAGTTATTGACAGTATCAATCCTCAAGAAGTAGGGAAAGGGAGTCTGCTCCTCCAACGCATATTTACATATCAGAGTTTCCGTTTGCGGGGTCGTTCTCGTTTTCCTGAAACTCACTAAATACAAAGTCAGGATTTATACGTTATGTAATGAACCCCCATTCGAAAAAGAGCAAACTCCGGACCGGAGACGGAATAAAAAAATGTATTGCATAATGTCAAGAGAACCCCACTTAGTGTTGTTTTCAGGCTAAGATTATAATGTCAAATCTCGAAATTTCAAGTGTTTCGTCAGATTACCATTTTTTTGGTTCATTAAATAATATTAGTGATGCCTTTATAATGAAGAAACACAAACACACGCTCGCTTTCACCCGTCAACATTTTATTATTTAAATCAATCAATATCCTAATGCGTGGTTTCATTTTTTATTTTTTTTCCACCACTGATAGTTAATCAAAATAGAAATGGAAATGTAATTTTTATATTGGGGGGGGAACAAATTCCGACAAAAAGAAATCAAAGATGACAAATAAACCTGTTTCGACCACCGTTATCGGAACTATTGTGGTGGGAGTTGTATCAGTTACCCTTAGAGTTTTCAATTACACCAAATCGGGGGAATTTTTCCCTTTTTTTTCGCTCATTCCCGCCCTTTCTACGAAGTCACATCTATTGTGAAATTCGCCTTAAACTTCTCTTTTTTATTTTTATAAGGGTGTCTTTCGAAATCTCTACGTTTTATGATCTTCTAACTCACCCGTTGTACTTATTCTGACAACTCTAAATCAAAGAATACTGAGGGATATTAGGAATAATTTTTTTTTATACAAACAACAGAATGACAAGTCCGAGGCAACTGCCCTGTTAATCAGTGATTCTTATTAGAACTTAAAATTTTTTTTAGAAGTTTTTTGTTTCGACGGTGTTCGGAGGTGACTATTTTTCAACCTCCCAAACCGTTCGCACGCGAACGAAACACATAAATTTCTGGCCGAAAGCCGAGCGGATTACAAAATTAATTCCGGAAATTTTTTTTGCTATCAAGTGCCATGAGCAGAGAAAATACTTGATTTTTTGCTGGCGTATGCTAATTTTCACGTATGTTAAACGGTCACTGAAACAATCTTCTTTAAACGACTAACTGGCGCCAAACTGATATCCCGACTCGGAACCAGTTTGGAGGCCGCCTTTGCATTCCCGTTCCTTTTCTTTCGGATAATTCTTTCCCGGGGATTTCCCGCTTCCAATTACCTAAAGTACAATCGCCCGACTGTCCTTACGGCCGTTCCTGGAGCGGTCCGGCCTCATGACAGAAGCGACATAATGGGCGCAGGTGCGTTCATTCATAGCCGACACAAAAACTGGGTTGTCAAGCCCGTCCCGTCATGATTCACTCTGACGATTATGCAATGCTTCACAGAGAAGCAGAAAATGACAAATTCTGCCGCCATGGAATCACTCTAACGTTATGAGTTCATTCACCATTCATTCACAGTTTTGATTCATTTGTTCCACGGACTTATAATACTTTTACAAAGGCCACGCTCCCATACTTTTTCGCCGTTCGTCTCAAGGTCGAAGCTCAGAAAAAGTTGGGAGGGAAAGCAACTGGTTTTCTTGGAGACTTTTTCACTGACCATCTCATTTCTCTGCGAAAAGTTACCCTACAAGAGGATAATGCGAAAATGACAAGAGAACGCCGAACCAACGAAGAAGGAAATGAGCACTGAAGAAAAGTGTTTGGACTAAATTAATAAATAATTATTGAAAAAGCAAGATCCTCGACAGGTGTTGCATCCCACTCGAAAACCCACATCTTCGGTTAACAGTAAAACGCAAACTGCCGGACAGAATAAGAACATTGCCTGCAAATACAACACCCGGGCCTTTTAATTTTACTAATCCGAACAATAACTCCTGTCGTAAATACGGGACTTCTTCCACAAAACCTCCTTCTTCTCCCTCCATCTCGACCTGGAGAACAAACTAAAGTTTTCGGGAACATCGCAAAAGTCGAAAAGAAGGGCATTCTGTAATCTGCCACTTAAAATTCAGATTGTTATAGTTAGAAGGTAAACTTCCAATTTTATAGCACTAACGAAATCATTCTCTAAATGTATGCTTCCCCGTTTTGATGGCACATTGTGCAGTCATAAAAGTCCTTCATTTAAAAATTCCAGTATTTTAAATTCTAGGAAAACCTACATAGGAAAAAAACCATATTTTCTTACAAAATTTTCTTTTCCTCAAACTTTTACGTTTGCGGTTAACTCCAAATATGATTAACCCAAAAACTTATGCTCGTCACTTCAAATTCGCATAAACAATTGGAAACTTTAAATTATTTTTTTTACCAGCGGAATAATTTCACCCGTTTCGAGGTAAATCTTCCTTTCTGCTTCCCAGAATTTCATTAAAATCTTCCCTGTGCTCATCCATGAAGTAACCGCACTTTGCCAAGTAAACGCGACTCCGATGTTAAAACACGACAGCGGCAATAAACTCATCGGAATTTTTCGAACTTTCTAAAAATACTACGAACCAGCCGTAAACAAAGAACCCACAATCGACAATCATCAGTGGAATTATTTTTAAAACGAACCGTCCGAATTTCGTGAGGCAAATCCCGAAAGCAACGATTCCACAACGGCAAAAGTACCTTCCACTCCGCGATTTTCACGTCCGACTCATCGATACAAGGGAGGAAAATCGAAGGGAGGACGGAGGGGATCGGACGGCAGAACGAAAACAGGAACAAACGAACCGTTCGACGACCGCGAGCGGAACTTTTCCCGGGAAACGCAAACGATAACTGAATGCACTTGGAATGACTTGACGATGAATCAAGAACTGGTGGCGCTGCGCAGGGCTTCGGAGACCTTCTCGCCACTTCAATGGCTGGTGTGCACGCTGATATTGTATCAGCCGCTACGTAAGCCAAGATAAAGCCATGGCTCACCCGTAAGGGAAATATCGGCATCAGGTTAATGAACACTGGCTTTGTTTGCTCTGCGTTATCTGGCGACTTTCTTGGTGTTCCCCTGTTCTTTACCGGAAAGGGAGAAACTGAGTGGGGGGAGGTGCGGGGTGGAAGTTGCACCCCCGTCAAAAGGAAAACAATTTATGGATTTCTCACGAGGAGGCAAAACAAATTACCACCTGAAAAAAAATATCACATGGCACCAGCTCCAGATTATTTGCCAAATGTGATCTGATATTCTTCCAAGAATTGAAGCAAACACTTCGAAAACACGAAACGATGGCCGGAGGTCACACCGAAAAGACATAAAACAGAGGAAAACCAACGACAACGTCTCATGCAGAAGAAAAATCACGAAGGCGAATCACAACGCCCTGGAATTATATTATAAAAGAATAATTACCATCAACGTTTAGTATATTATTAAAGAAAGGAATAGTTGCGCAACTCTGGAAGGAGAAGTAGACTTGTTTTATGTCGTGTGCGCCAGGCAGTCCATCGTGCGATTACTCCGAGCAATTGGCGTGTTCCTGGCGCCATCATCATCCTCATCGTCATTTATTATAATAATTAATAGTGCGAGCTGCTATTCACGTTGAAACTGAGAACCCGAGATGGAATGATGGAAAAAAAGTTAATTTTTTTCCATTATATCAAGGTCGCGTGAGGCTTTCTGAACATCCTTGAGAAAGACCAAGATCTTTAGCGCCAGAGGGTACGCGAAACTTGCAATCGGCTCTCATTCCCATTCTGGAGCCTTCTGGACAAAGGCATTTTTTTGGGCTTTACCGAAGTTTAAGTAATTAAAAGAGACGCAAATTATCAGCGAGGCGCCATTCCGCGGAGCTCCGCTTGGAGGAATTTTTGACCTCAAGAGTGGTTTTTTTATTTCTTGTAATAAGTTCTTGCGGTTGGGAAAATTGTAATTAATTATTACTCGAGGTTAATAGCAATATTTTAAAAGGAATTTGCGTGAACCACTCGCATGGTCTTTCCAATCAGAAGACAGGAAAATCATGTTTTTATGAACTTTATATGAGTTCGACACAATGGAGGCGCGAATCCGCGCGCGGCAAATTTAAATTTTCTTTTCCAATATAAAACTTCCGAAGTTATTTATTAGTCTGTAACTGTCTTTATAAGAATTTAGTTGTGTTCAAAAATCGTGAATGTTTCTTTCAATTCATAGTCTTTCGGCTCGGACATTTATTTAGCTCCTCCCCTTATATTCTTCCTTTTCACCTTTTCAACTAAAATCATTCCCTAATTAAGTAAGAAACCCCGGACGCCCAAATCATTGAGGGTGTGTTCATATACTTTGTATTTGAATTATTAGCTGCTTTAATTTTCTTAGCACGCCCTGGATGGTTTATTACAGGAAAATATGCAAGCTCTTGGAAAAAAAACCCGGCCAACCTTGCCCCGGCTACCCTTTCCAGGTAGGGAACCGCGATGGGTCAGATTAAAACGTCCACAAGATTGGAAGAAGTTTCGGGATGATGTCAGCCGAGAGGAGGAGAGCAATCGACTGTTCGTGACTCCTGCGACTTTGATAACGAGCATCGACCGTTGGCGAGGGTGAGGGTCGTTCTTCGGAAGTGTTTTTCCTGGTTTTCTTGCTTAGATTTTCCCGGAAAGCCTTTTCGAGAAGAATGCTAAAATTTGTTTTACGTAAGTGCTATAAGAGGATTTGCTTGTCAATGAAACCCACGCCGAAGTAGTAATAAAGAATTTATAAATTCACCAAATTGACGCCCACCTGAACGCTAACGAATGTTTACGTATTCGCCGACAGCAAGAACTTTAAATGTACATCTGATAGAAAGTCTGATGTCGAGCTGAAATGTTTGGCGGAGCATTTCTACAAAACGTCCCGCCATTCTGACCGGAATGGCAAAACCACCGTATTATTTCGAAGTCAACAAACTACAGTAATTCCCAGTGAGAACTGGTCGTCTGCTGGGACATATCAAAATAAAAATAAAAACTTTACCCCAATGTGTTCGCCGAAGATTTTAAGAACCTCCCGCAAGAGATCTGGATTTAGACCGTGGTATTTCATAAAGATCGCAGAACTTATCTTCGTTGCTGTTTGCATAATATTGCTGATACTAAACGAACACCTTTTCGGAATCTATGATGACTTTACACGTAAGTTTTTCAATCAGATTTTTGCTACCGATCTTCGCGTTGGAATTTTACGTGAACAGATAGACTTCCTACGTAAGTAAAATTTTTTTTTTTATCCCTCTAAAATTGGCTACTTATAGTAATAATATGATGCAAAGACGTGCTATTAAGAGAATATTAACACTGGGTGAAGTTTAACGCAGTGAAGAAGGTTGAATTCGAATTTACTGAGGTACTGAGTTGGGAGAGACGTGGGATGGAGGAAAATTAAAACTTTTTAGTTTGAATGCGTGTGTGTGGTTTTTAATTTACCCTCCTCCCGAGTGATCTTTTCAGGGTTGCCTTTTCCTTTTATTAAGTTTCAACTTTCAGATGTACCGATCTCCCAGCATTAAAAAGGAAACACCGACAACTTTTTCCCTCGGACAGGAAAATGATTTTGTTTGAAACTACAACTACCCTCTTAGATTTGATAAAGTGTCCGGTGTGTAACTAAAATCAATACTTACTCTGATTTGTTAAAATGAACTGTTGGAAAAGACTCATACCCTATATTATACTCTAAACTCTCCTTTGTAGAGTCTTGGCCACAGAAGACTTATCTATAAGAGGCTTTCTTTCAATTTTTAGCTGTCAACCCCGACCAAAAGAAGGAATCCGCAGATAATAAAACACCAGCCTATTTTTATCCGGCTCTCATCAGTGATGGTATGTTCGTGGTTAACAAAACTAATGGAACTGACAATAGTTCCGATACGAAACTGACCTCCCTGGTCATCTTGTATCCGTGCTGCACCACCGCGGTCATCTTCTTTCTCATGGAAATCCTCGCAAAAGTGTACAAAGATCCCCTCAATAAGACCTCGGTAAGAATAATGTGAAAGCTATCACAGAAAGAAAGGGTGGACTTCGGAATCATAACAACTAAAATTCTGACAATGGACGGGTCGGCTCATTTTGCCGAAACGATTTCTCCGTTCCCTTATGTCATCTTGCCCTTCTTTTTTGCATGAATAGATTTCTCTTTCTCTTCCTTTTATTTTTCGGCGTCACTCAAGAGGCAACCTTTCATAGTTTGGGTGCTACTTATTTTAGAAACTCATGAGGGGTTAACACTGCTTCGCCCAAAGTTTTCTCCTGCGCTTCAAGTCTTCTCATCTCCTCCCTGCTTTCCTTTTTCAATCTTGATTAGCTTAGATCTTACCAAGTTTTACCAAGGTCTGCATCACCCTAAAGAACTTTTGTCTGACTGTTTCCAATGAAAACATGGATCCAACAGAACATTGCAGCCAACATTATTGCCTGAACTACCCGCTCGTCTCTTTAATCTCTTGCCGGCACGCCTGTCTGACCACCCATCCCTGTCGACCTTTCTTTTTTTTGTATTTCCTAATTAACGCAGTCTTCGTTTTACAGAATCTCATCGTCGTTTCTGTGTGCATGGCATTAAGTTTAATCATTTTCGTCCAGAGCCTAGTCAGCGCAATAAATACAGTTCATATATGTCTGATATTAGTGACAATTTTGTCCGCTGTTCTCATTATTCTTTTAATCACTGATTTTGTATTGCTGGCACTATTTCAGCCAATAAAATCATAATTAAAAAGAGTTAAATAAGTGAATTAAAGTTTTTTTTATCTGCCTTTCGGTATTAATTCTTGAATGCTCCTTGAGTCACATACGACCGGAACACACTAACATTTGGAATTTCCCAAAAAATATTATGAGGCAACTAGTACATACGCTAAACTATTACAGCAAAAAGTATAAGGTACAATTATGAACAGACCAAGCATAATTTTTGAAAGTTTTATTTTATATTTTTTAAAGTAAACTGTTACTCAATTTAGTAAAAACCAAAAAATCGGTGCCAAGCACGTCAAAGAAAAAAGCGAAGGGTTAGAAAGCAATTCTGGCCTAGCCCTTTTTCGCATGAAACAAGGAATATTAGATGATTTTTGAATGAGAGTAATATTAAAATAAAAAAATTATAAAACCGAATAAAACCATAATATGAAAACATGACACCACAATAAAAGTTCCCGGAAGTTCCTAAAAAAAAATGAAAATATGACCCGCAAGATCTTTTATGAAATAAAATATAAGAGCTTATGAAGATAAAAACGGGATAAAGAAAAGCTATCCTAATCTACACAGATTATAGCGGATTTTAATAATGTGAAAACCTAATGGGATCAAGGTTTGAATACAATAAACACCTTCGGAGAAAGGCTGAGGAGGATGGCGTTCCGTCAGGACAAGAGAAAAGCGAGAGGCTCACTCACCGGCTAAAACTTCTTCCTTCCCCATCCCATTCGTCAATTAAGGAAATCATGCGAAATCTCCAGCCGAAGCAGAAAGCATAACCCACAATTTGTTCCAGACGACGTAAGTGAAACTTAAATGATGCCGTGATGGCCTTCACCGATTCGTACTGTACAAAATGCGGTCGACTGAGAAGTCTGCTTTCCCCCACCATTCTTCTAGATTATGATAGCACTGTAATTATTTTCAACCGGTTTTACGTTTCATATAATTATCGCTTTTTTTTCTTTCCCCCGTTAAGCAAAAAACCTTTCAAATTTGTTACTAGTTTCGGGATGATTAGTCGACAGATAAGAGAAATAAGACGCCAAAATTACGACAGTAACAATGATTTGTAGCTCATCATGAACTTCTGCATGAGATATACATTACTGGCCAAACTCCTCCTCCCTCAGTAAAGGCATTAAATCAACAAAGGATCAATTTTGAGGGAAGAGGAACATACGTTCATCGGGTGTAGAGCATTTGGTAATGGTGATACGAACCATTTTTTTCTTCCGTTTAACAACTTTAAATGAAAATTGAAACGTCTAATGCGATTTTTTGAAAAATTTTAAATTTTAAATTGCAAAATTCCAATTGTAAACAGTAAAGCAATACCTGTTAAAGTATTAGTACCAATACTGAATAAGTGAATGACACCGAATAAGCCTCGAGATACACCATCGATTTAACATAAGACAATTTCACGAAAGATAAAAAAACTAAAGCAACAAATTCTTATCCTATTTTTAATTCTGAAAGGCAGTAGAATATAGACTACATTATCTCAAAATTGCGAAAACAAATTGAATAAATAATATTTAAATTGTATTCAACAAATAACAGTGCACATCCCAGGTGCACTTCTCTTCTAAGATGCATAAAAGTGGAAAAATTTTCAAAGAGTAACTTACCCTGCTTCCTGCGTGAACTCCAGAGTACCGGAGGTGCAGGCAAAGTGTTACCTCCTGGAGAAGCCAGTTTGGTGGTTGCCCAAAAACCTGTAAAAATAGCCAATCGTGAGAGGATTTCCCAAAAGCGGTATCCCAAATTGTTATGAGCTTATTTTGCATTCTCAGCATCAAATAATTTTTTCAACAAAGTTAAATTTTATCTATTGATAGTCCGGGATTGGGAGGACGAACAAGAAGGTGACGTAAACTTGAATGAATTGCCAAATTTGTAAAATTGCCAATCTAAACAAAGAAATTTTCTGTTGGAACTGCTGCGATGGGAAAAAAAACACATCGTATATCACGAGAGCACTGAATTGCGAACTGTAACGTGATTAAACTGCCTCAGCTCGTGCTGAGGTAACTGGGGGGTCCGTTATGACGCAATGAAAAATGCATAAAGGTAGGATTACTCGGAAAACTCGCTTTTTTAATAATAAATCAATGAAAAAGTCACGAAGACTGTTTTCTTTTTGAGACTATTTTACTCAGTAAAGGCTTCGAAAATCTTTTACAGTTCGCTTGTTTTTATTTCACTATTGGTTTTAATTTTTTTTTTCTAAATTTTGGAGTTTAGCCAATTATGAAGCATATAAGAGATGACCGTCTAATTTGGTCAAATTTAGGTTCATTGGTGGTTGCATAAATGCAAAAAAGAAGGCGATCCTTGAAATTTGATTAACTTCGATAGTATCGCAAAGTTGTTCTGTTTTTATGGAGAAACAATTGTTTACTACAGGTGACATTAATCAAAAACTTTTAAGCTTACAATGAAACCAAAACCTAAAATCCTGATAACAATAATTCGCCTCTTTTGACCTGTTGGACAAGATCTTAGATGAATGCGCGTATTTCATGATTAGCTGGCGAAATAAAGTCTATAATGATTCCTAGAAGCGATTTCGCACTGAGATTTAAAATCCAGTTTTAAGCACTCATTAGTAAAGAAGTAATCAGAACAGTGCGAGGAAGCGCCTTTGAGGAGAGGGGTCGGCGTCTCCTTCCTCTGAAACTGGCTTTACAATTAAATGTACAAATAATTGATTGCATGACTGTCATCGAGTCACTGAAGCTTTAAGCGCGTCGTTAAATAACTTTCCTGAACTTTTCACAAAACTGCGACATTTGGTCGAATCACGATCAACTCAACAAAGTTAAGAGCGTAATCTCCTGAAAAAAATTGAACTCCATATGAACCCCTGAGAGAAAAACTCGTTTGCAGACGCAAAGTTAAATTTTAAAAATTGCTTTTGTTTAAACTGACCCAATTACAGTACCCAGGCGTCACACTCTTGATTATGATAACCTTTTCGAAATACAGCAAAAAAGAGTAGAATTTTACGCAGTAAAAAAAGCCATTATCGCCTGCGTTCCCGAGAATCGACAGCGGAGTCGCTCACAAAATAAAACACATCCTTACAATTCCACGAAAATAAACCCCCGGCGAAACAACCTGGAATATGTCAAGCTGTCATTCCTAGGCTAAAGTGTCTTCATTCACTCCTCAGATACGAACCGAAAGGCGGCAATAAAAATTCTCTTGATAAACCTCTATAAAAATGAATTTATGGAGTAAATGAATCAGAAAAGCTTTTAGGAGCGGAAGTTTCCAAAGAAACCGGTGGAATCTTGCATGAGGAGGGAATTAGAAACGAGGAAAAGATCAAAAAAAAAAAAAAAAAAAAAATATAAGTAAGAAATTTATTATTCATTTTCATCTGAGTGGAATCATTATGATAATTGGAATGATTATTGAGTGTTTTAGAGATAATGACAAACCAGTAACTTCAAAAAATTAAATAATTCATCCGCAAGATGGTATTGGGAACTAATAAAATTCTGAATTAAAAATCCCAAAAATTCTCAATGGTCGTAATTAATCAGATAAATTAAAACGCTTTATCTTTTAATATTCCGCAAGCAGAGATTAGTGCAGAGAAATTATACGTTAAGCTGGGAATTGAACCCATAATCTCACGGGGTGGCCTTTAAATCGGAAGATGTGACATTTTCAATAATTACCCATAATTTTTTATTTTATATAACATTCGATGGCCACCAACAGAGGCCGTGGCCACAGTCGCACACGGTCCTTCATTCTCGAAGACCCTGACAAGGTAAGACAAAGAAGACTCACAACTTTAACGAAAGTTCATCAAAGGAAATTCGAGCCTACCATTGAAAAAAAAAATTACAACAGAAACATCACTCGTTTGAGATTAAACCTCATAAAATACTGATTCTGAATCTTAATTCGATGAATAACGAACCCTCATTAGTGCTAAGCTGAACTTGTAAGATTTCAAGATAAACTGAAAAGTGAAGGGCCGTGAAAGTGAAGCTTCGTGATTCCATTGCGGATTTTGCTCAAAAGACTGACGGCTGAACTTTGCGAGGGTGAGAGTGAATTAAGGTGACACCCCGTATTCAACAAATTAGAGTGAAGTCAGACTTTCCCTAAATGTAATAAAGGAATTCCAATTAATTCGTGGTAAGAGCAAAGGAATTTTCGGCTGGCCTTTGTGCACAAATTGCTTCGTCGCAGGGGAACGGACCTTTTTTGTAATGAATTTTTCTCAATTAAAATTAGAGTAGCAAAAAGTCTAAAAGGAGGAAATTAAAGTAAATACTTTTAGAACGATTCGGAGCTTAATCCGTTTCCGTAAAAAACTTTTCTTCCCGAGAAATACTCAAATTTTCTTCAATTTCTAGACTCAATGCTTTGTTTAACACTACTAGTGTTAAAAAAAGGCACAAAATTTACTGAAAAATTTTAAATTTATGTCTCAAAAGCCGGAAAAAAAATTACTCCTAAAATTTGTTAAATGACAATGCATATTTTTAAACATAAAATAAAACCAAATTACTTGTTATCTTGAAAAAAAAATC
This sequence comes from Brueelia nebulosa, assembly GCA_028293925.1. Classification (NCBI taxonomy): domain Eukaryota; kingdom Metazoa; phylum Arthropoda; class Insecta; order Psocodea; family Philopteridae; genus Brueelia; species Brueelia nebulosa. The sequence continues at coordinate 3,353,349 of JAQIBA010000002.1, forward strand.
TTAAAACAAACAAAATAAGAAAGAAACGGGAAATTCAGACTCTTTTTTTTTTCTCTTAAAAAAAAAGTAAATTTGCATAGGGTGTTTACACTCAATGTTTTATTTGCTGTATTATTTTAATGTCAATTCCTAAATTTTGAAAAAAATTTTTTCTTTCGCATTTCTCAAAAATAAATACAATGCACAACGGAAACTTACTTTGTTCTTAGTAATATTACTATTGCATTTTACAAAAATTTAGAGACCTTTATTAATTAAAAATTTATCAATTTTCAATCATAATTCTAGAGAAAAACATACGTTTTTAAGTCTTAATAATTCAACGTCTGGACCTGAAATACTAAAATAAAATACAAAATTTCTTGAAACGGTCTTTGCGCCTCTACAATTCAAATTATGCTATCACTGAACATCTCATTGCCCTAAAATCTTACCTTAAGACTCAACTGATAAAGAGTTTTGCGCATATTGGTCAACAAAGATAAGCAAATTCGTTCGTTGAAATTAAATAATAAAACTAAAAAATATACTCAAGTATTTTGAATGAGAAACAACGTCGTCTAAATAAAAATTATTATTCACAAAAACTCCTTCGTACTTCTCAATGTCTTTTAAGGAATACTTTGTTCCAAAGCTGAAAGAATTGTTAAAAAGTAGTATCACTTATAAAAATAGAAATGAAAAATAAGGGATTGCTTTGATTAATCTAAAACTCTGCAATTATGTAAATAAAATAATTACCTATATCACTGCAAAAATCTTCACTTGAAATTTAATAATACCATCAAGAAAATTAAAAATATATTAAACTTTCAAAATTAGTAAAAAACTTTCAAACTTCATAAGCTTACCTTGACTCCATCAAAGAAATCACACTAATAAAGTAATTCAATAAAAACAAGGTAAATAGAAACTTAAAAAGAAAAAAATTGATTTATTTACTTTGTGCAGAGGAGGTATAATCGCGACCTTCAAATTTAATGACCGCCATTGAGAAAAACCTCCGACTGCTGCCATTTTGAAAGTGTTGCCAACGTTTGCGAGAAAACTATCGTCAGTCAAGGCCTAACCAAAAGGCGCGGATTACTGATTTCGCGGCTTCTGAACATTTCTTTATGACCTCTCCACGGTTTTCATTTGGTGTTTGTTGTGCCAATAAAAATATTCAAATAGTACTTACATATTCCTTTTTGTTCGAAAAACCAAACTTATCCGGAAAGTTTACAAATGATTCCGATTTATGTTCTTTTCCTGGTAATTTTTTGCACTCTTTATATACTTTACTTTTAAACTGAACACTTAAAACTCAGTAACAATTAGTTATTGTTTCAATTAATTAACTCAGAAAAGTGCTTGAATATTTTTTTATTGACATTTTTTATTAGATTTGCTTTGGACAGCTCTGTATTTGAATTAAAAATTTATTTGATAGCAAATGATTATCAAATTTAACCAAAAAAAATTAAAAATTACTTTGTAGTAATAAACCCTATCATTAAATTATAATTTTCAAATCATATAGTATAGTCTTTAATTAAAAGTAATAAAGAATCTTCAACCAAATTTTCTGTAACTGTCATAAATACTTCATTAAATATCAAGCAGTTACAAAAATTTGCTAACACCAAGTCATTCAACAAAATTTAGACTTTGCAATGTCCGAGTAGAATTTATTTTAGTCCTGCCAATATTTTACAGTTAACCCAATTATGCTTTTTAGCATGAGACTTAATTTGTCAATTTCTCTGTATACTGCTAAAGGTGTACATATTTTGTAAGAATACTTTTTATGTTGTATTTTTTTAAATTATAAGTTTGGCAACCATAATAGCTGATGATAAGTCTTTCGTATATTAAAACAAATCACTATTAAATTAGTGTGAATCAAAATCCTTTAGTCATTCGTTTTAGTTTTCAAACTCAAAGCAAATTTTATTAGCTCTACAATTATTTTAGTAAAACTCAAAATGTTTAATTTAAGTTTGCCTGCACTTATGTTTTTTTCCAGATTTTTAAAGCATATGCTGCTTTACAGTGCAAAGAGAAAAGTTACTCTCAAATATAAAGAGATGTTAGACAAGATCCATTGGATATTGGTAAGTATTAATGCCTCTCTTTTAAGCAAATTTTTGCAAAGTATACTTCTGAGACTGTGTTAATGCTTGTTTTTACACAGTAGGCTTGATTGCAAAATTATTTTTTCTTGTGCAATCTGATTAAACAAATTTAATACTATAACTTCCCAAAATTTATTAATCTGAATTTTAATTCAAACTGCTGAAAATTTAGCATATGTTCCTTATCAATCAACAGCGTAAAAATATTTGTCCATCAAAAGGATATAAGTCTCAAAGAAATGAAACCATAAAACTTTTTATTAAAGCTGAACTAAAGCAAATATTATAAGTTAAAAAAGTAATTTACTGTATTTTTGTTGTACGATATATTCAAATTCAACCGTATTTATGGTTTTAATTACACTTCCGCTCAAAAATAATGTCACGAAAACATTAAAATACACTTAAACTTGACGAATTTTTTCCGAGCAATTCAACAGAAAATCAATTAAACTTTATGTAAAAAAATTATCGTTTATTTTATATATTATAACAGGAATGTATTAAAATTATAAATAAATCGGTCGTCGCACCCCATAAAAAATAAATTATTAAATAAATTATTAAAACCTCAAAAATCACTTTTCTGCAATTAACTAATCTTTCACGAAACGTTTAAATATAGTTCTTGTTTTTTGCTAAGATGTAAAAAAAAAATAAAAACAAAAACTACATAAATACAGACAGGCCGTGAGCACACGTTTGCCAAGTTATGGTTTTCACAGTGCTCTCTGGCGGCGGAATCGGAACTACATCGCGGCTGTAACAACACTGCGTCGTCTTCAAACTGAGGCGATTTCCTCTTTTTTTTAAACGGTTTTTTATTTTCTCTTAGAAGATTTCATTTGGTCAAATTTGTGTTTTTTTTAAATTCGTCTAAAGTCTAAGGTCTTTTGTAATATCTAAAGTCTTCTGTAATAAAAGAAGTATTTCAATCCTCTCTTTGTTTGCAGTGCTCAAACTTTCGCCTAAATTAAAATAATAAATAACTGAAAAAAAAGTGGAAGCGCAACGAAAAAAGCTTTCAGATTTAAATTCGAAAGGCAGCAATTTAAAAAAGCAACGGAACGCAAAGAAGTTTTAAGCCCCTTTTCCATTTTAATCTGATTTATTTTTTTGTATGTTTGACGGATAAAATATAAAGAGAAGTTCTCCTTAATTTTCTTTTGTTTACTAATTTTTCTACAAAAGACAGAAACGTTTTTATGTGAAGATTTAATTGTTTCATTATGACTCTCAAAAGAACAGTTTTAGTCTATCACAAATTTATTATGTTTTACAAAATCATGTCTTCATGTTTATCAGAATGAGTATGAGTAGTCAATGCCTTGGGAGAATTCAGTTTATTTTCGACAATTCTAAAAAAGTATTCTGAGTTGGGTTTTTCTTTGTCGTGGGTCTTCGTGATTCAGTTCCAGAGAACAAGCATAGATTCTGCATACATAGAACAAACTACGATACCTTTTTTTTGCAGAAATCACATTTTAAACGAGTTTGGGTGTTAGATAATTACGCGTACATTAAGAAACAGGCGTATTGTTTGTTTAATCTTTTTTACAGATCATTACCTTGCTTAAAAATTCACCAGAGTAGCATAATTCAATTGGGATAATAAGGCAATAAAGTGACGAGAAATTATTGCCGGCTCATAGTCGGTTTCTTCACTATGCGGAGCTCCGAAAATTTTAACTTTTGCAGAAACTCACCCAACAAAAGAAAGAATTTGAAGTTTTTTCACTTTAAAAGCTTTAATTATTTTGCACTTAACGTTCCTGCAAGCTCATGCCGAATATTGCGTATTTTGCAAAAGCTTCGCTCTCACTATCATCTTTCTCGATAAATAAGAGTTCTCGAATTGCGCTCGTCTTTTCTTCGAGTACGACATCATTCTATTAACACATTATATAAAAAGAATAATTAACAAGTTATGTCCATAAATAAGCATCGCGATGTTCAGATTAGTGCTCGATAATGGAATACCGTCAGGACTTTGGAATGAATACAAACAATATGAATGAATCCTCAAGGGCGATTGCTCCCGGAATTATACGCCGGGAATTCTGATATAAAACTTAAGTTTTTCTCATTGTAGGTTGCCGTTGGAATCTAGTTCTTTGAAAACAAGAGGGAAACACCATGAATTCCGAGGCTTTGATCTGTCAAAGAAGGCGGTGATGCCTTATCACAGAATTCACAAAATTTAGTATCTTTACCTTACATTTATCTCCATTTCCATTTATTCGTTTTTAATATATTGCAAACTTACCCCTTATAAATTTTGACGTAATCGCACTCATTTTGTTTGCACAAACACGATACTACTTTCATATTTCCTTCCGAGTCTCCTTTTGTTCGAAAATGCCGCGATTAAATTAATTAGAAAATTAAAACCAAATGGTATTGTTTTCATTTTGTGAATGATTTTCTTTCGAAAATGCGTTTGTTTTGAAATCCGCCTTTTAAAGTGTAAGCATTAATTTTCTTGCTGACTCTTATTTTTCCGTGATTGAAAATTTGGCCAAATAATGTTACTATTGAGTGCAGCCCTCATGCGCTTATTTTAGGTTAATTATTCATTGAATTGCGACGGAAGTGATTCGGCGCTAATTAAGTTCGGAAGTTGGGGTAGTTTATTATATTTTGATTGTGAAGAAATTTTCTGTGTAAATCTTTCCGAGGAAGTTAATTTATTTCAGCAAAGTTAAGGGCTGTAACTTTTCTTGTGAAGAAATGATAGAATTAATTAAGTGGAACTTCTTTTTGATTTAGTTAATTCAAAAAGAACGACCCTGAAGGTTTTAGGCAAAAAAGAAAATTTTCCGTGAAACATTCATTAATTGTTTTAGCCGGTAAACAAACTTAAATTACATAAAAAGCAGAAGTTTTCGCATTTCGTTTTCATAATTTCATCTTACCGAGTTAAAAGCTTCCGAATAACTCTCTTCCGCTCATTAAACTTTTTACAAGTCCTGACGGTTTTTAGTTTCTTTGATTTCATTCAGTTTTGAGAATAGTATCAGCCGAGGAAGTTTCGAAACTTATACTATTAATATAACTTTGAGATCATTGGAAAAAAAATCAAGTACAAATATGTTTTATTTCAGATAAGATCGCCGCAGAATATTAAAAATCTATAACCCTTTGGTTCCTCAAGTTCATCATTAATTTTTACAGCGGTTTCTTCCGATAATTCCAAACGTTTATAAATTCATAATTCCCGCGGGTGCTATTCCCAACACGACAGAATTTTATGGAAAACCTTCTGATAGCGAAATAAAATATTTATTAGGCATTGTCGACTAAGTAATCGCAATTAATTTTGGTGTTTGACGTGCTTATCGGTTTAGGTTACATTCTCATGGAAAATTTTATTTTTCTTTAGGCTACTGTGCTTTTCTCCTGGCTATTTGTTCTGGGGATAGTTTTTCTGCATTTGTTTGAGGATAGTTTATGCCAGTGATGCTCAACCTCCGGCCCGTGAAGGTGTTGCATATGGCCCGCTCTTTTATTCCTATATTCACATACGTATTTGGTCATTTAAAATTCTTTCTCATCTTTCGGCAAAATTTTAAATTTACGCTTATGCTTACACTTTGGGTTTCCCTTCTTTTTTAGATTGTGTCATAGAAGTCAAAAGGACTGCTTGCATAAGATGTTGTAAAAAGGGCAAAGCCGGAAAAGGAGGCAAAGGCAATAGACGTGAGAGCAGGAACATAGAGAAAAGAAGAAAATGAAAAGAAACAGAAAAGGAGGAAATGAGAAAAACAGAAAAAGAAAAGAGGAAAAAATGAGAAGAAAGAGAAAAAGAGAAAAGGGGAAAATGAGAAGAAAGAGTAAAAACTAATTTTAAAAATCTATATTTAATTTTTAATTCTAGCAGTTGTAAAAATGCTAGAATGTAAAAAAGTATGAAATTTATGTTTGTATGGAAGCTATCGCTCATGAACAAACTGAATTATTACGTGAATGCATAAGACGTGCAAGAAAACTGTCGGATCGACCGACTAAGCATTGTGAATAAAGTGAATTTACAAAATTTTTAAGCACATATTTACCTCTCTAAAGCCATATTTATCGTTTTCATCAGGAAAAGATAAAGGGAAACAATATTATTTAAAGAATATAATTTAAAAAATCGGTTAAAGAATAAATTACGGAGAGGTTCATTGAATAAATTATTGAGCGCACAAATCCACTAAAAGAAGTTTTTATGTGAAAAATTTAAAACGAACTTATCTCTCATCTCCGCTTATTCCAAAAGCGAGTTTTCAAAAGCTTTTCCAAAATCATTTTCTTATATCTTTTATTTATATTTTTCATATGTTTTATTCAGTAATCTTAATCCGTGATTTGCGGTTGAATAACCGGTTCGAGTTCGGCTTGATCTCAGTATCCGGTTGAGTTCATCAGATAAAAACATAGTGGAAAACCTGAATTCGTTTCTGATCCCTATTAAATCCGTGACTGAAAAATGTCTCCAAAAGCAATCGAAGAATGGAATTCACAGGCGCTTTACATTCTTTCGACGTTTTAGTTAAGTGGACATGCTAGTTCCTTTGAACCCCACCAGAGGCTCCCTGTGTTCGAATTCTGAGAACCCTTCTTTTCCCGCGCATTTTTATTCAATTCGAAAATCAACGAATAACGTTTAAGTCTTTCCGAAGTGCTCAAATTGTTTGTTTGGAACCAGGATATGGAAAAATAATGGACATTCAAAGAGGGAAAAGTTTCAGGTATAATAATCCGAAATTAGGGAAAGTGGGATAAAATTTTCAAAGCATCTGCTTTCGAGCTTTCACGTGAATTTTTTAGGGAAAGCCGAAAAGTTTCACCGTAGTTTTTCAAGGGAAAATTTGATTGATTGACTGAAGGTCAGGGAAAATACAGGATCGCCGAAGGAGAAAATCACCTGCTGTCAGATAAAACATTCTGGGGATTGGAAAGCTTTTACGAAAAATTTTGAGTATTGCCATAAAAGAAGATGAAGAAAAGGGTGAGGGTTTATTTCGGTTTATGAGATCCGTTTTTATTTGTTTTTTTTTATTAGAGTGTAGCAAAATTGGCAGGCCAGAGTCAGTGTGGAAATGTTGTTTTCTCAGAATTCAGTGGAGTAATTTTCGGTTTTTTATTAGTGAGAAGTTTTTGTTAATAATCCATTTAATTATTGATATCCTTATTTTCGTTTTGTTTTTTTAATTTTTTCATACTCTTTACCACAGTTATTTTTCCGCCATTTTTACAAGTGTATCTTAAAATATTATTTAACAACTCTAGTTCCAATTTTACAGCACTTGTGTTTTTCATCAAAGTTTTTCCAAAAGTTCCACTTTTACTAAACTTGTATTTACATTGTTTCTACGGTTAATAAAGTAAGGATTTTTTAGAGATTAGAAAGTTAGAAAGTCTCCTTGAAACCCAAAACTTTTGTGAAGAGACAATATAAATTCGTATTCCAGCAGCGTTTCCACTTACTCAGTAAACCTTTCTACGTCTAATTCCCTTCTTTCAAATCTACTTTCTTGGCCTTTCGAACTCCGCGCACTTTTATTACTAATGTTTTATTCAAAAGCTTAAGATTCGCAGTCACTCTGATTTAGAGTGCAAAAATTCTGAAATGCATTTAAAAAATAATGTATAATATTCGTTAAATACTGAATCTGCCAATTCTTTCAGAGGTTGTGTTGAATATCGAAAATATTTTCACGCAATTATTAATTGCCTGGAGTGATCCTAATGATAATTAATTAACAACTCAAGAAGAGATAGAATCCACAACGTATTATTATTATTTGTCGAACTTCACCGTCCGTAATTTTCCGGCATTAGCCTAATCTGAAACTTTTAATAAATGTCCGCCAGATGCAGTTAATTAGATTAAAACACCCGGGCGCTCATTAGCCCACACTTTTATTTACTTCCATTAATTAGGCGTCACTCTCCTATCTAAAGTTGGAAACTTGGGTCGGGGCTGGACAAATCGGGTTTTGAGTCACGGCGTCTTCGTCGCTGACTGCGATATGTCCTGCGAGACGGCCTTTCATGTGAGCATTCGTTCCTTTCAATTAAGAAATAAAAATAAGGGTGGTTTGTTTCACAGTTCAAAGGCTTCGAGGGAAGGAATGGATGTAATCAGTCAATTTGTGTACAAGCAATGGAGTCCTGAGCAGAAAGCAGAATCCATTGAAATTAGACATTAGAAGTCGCTCTTAGCTTTTTAAGCAGTTTCTCTATTAGCAAATATTGAAGGCTGATATCAAGGTTTTTATCGTTTGCGCTTATGGAATACTTATAGAAGTCAGGATTGGGTGCCTGGAGGGAACAAAGGAAAATTTAGGATCCTTAAAAAGTAGAGGAAGGGTGAACATTACTTTCCATTGTGAGAATGATTCAATGTACTTTTTAATGTCTTTTTATCGCTTTTATTGTATTCATTTTTGCTCTTCATTGCTATTAAAACCAGTTGTGGGTTTAAAGAAAAATTGTGAAATGACCAAAACGGTTTCGCTTCATCCATTCCTTGTGCAAAGTACAGAAGAGAAATTTTTAAAAAAAAGTGTCGCTTTTCGAAAACCCGATGTTCTCTCATTTGTCAGCATAACATCCTTCAAACTAATGAAGCATAAAGAGCTGAGCAAACGCCCCTTTGGTATCCCACTACAAAAAGGGAAGTTTAGGTTTTGCGTTAAATTTCCCTTATGAGTTTGACGCCAGAGGTTGCAATTTGTTTTCGTTTGAGCCTCACGGCGTATTTTCTTTTCTATTGTCTAAACTGAAAATTAAAACCCTATACTGCACCGGAATAATGGGGACGTGAATTTCGAGGGATTGCCAGCAAACTTATGAGGGCGAATGAAAAGCAAGTCTTTGATGCTGAAGGGAGAAACCCATTGTCCTTCAAAATTTAATTTCCTTCCTTTTTTAATAGAATTTCCTCCGGTTTCTCTTACGTCATAAATTTAAATGGTTTGAACTTTACTACTCTCTAATGAGAGATATTGTTATTGAATATTAATTATTTCATCTGTTGTTAACCCTTTGAGATATGAAAGGAAAGGCGAAGGCGCATATTAAAAGTCAACCAAAAAATTGGATTCTCGATGAGGGATGGAAATCCATTCAACTTGAATGAATCCCTAATAGAATGATAATGACACCCAGGGGAGTTTTAGGAAAATTTTGCGGAAGCAAATTTTACGAAAAAAACCGGGAAATTGTTGATAAATAATCTGTGATGTGAATAATACCGATCGACGAATTCGCTTTGAAATCCGCCATTTTCATTTACTTTCGATTTGAATTTGAGAAAATTTTATTGAGTTTTCTTCCTTATCTGCTCTCTTCCAGAACGAGATTATCCTTACTGGTTTCTTCAGGAACGAATTCCATAACATAAATAGAGGAAAAAAGAATTTGAGATGTTGAGGAGGATTGTTAAATTTTTCTTTTCGAGTTATTGGTTACGTAAGAAAGCGAAGTCCGTGACATCATCAATCATTCTTGTCATAAAATTTTTTCCCGCGGAAAATTGAAATTCGAGAAGTGAGCTTATTAGGGGTCGAAAATTGGAGTTCTGGAAATTTTCTCGGTCAAACGAGAAAACGCCAGAAGAATCTTTTAATGGGCTTAACGATCTTCCGAGCTTTTAATCACTGGTTTTACTGCGAAAGAAGACTTTATTAGGCCATTTCGTGAGATGATTTACTTGTAGACAAACTTTCCTTTACTGTCACCCCTCTTAGTACACTTTTGATCCAATTATTTCAGTAGGGAGACGGAGGAAAAAAGAAACCAAAGGGTAGATATTTTCCAACAGAACAATTCCAAGTGCGTAAATATTACAACCAAAGTTTTCTTCCTATTGCTGGACTCAAAAAAAATAGGTACAAATCAAGTAAATAAAAATTATGTAAAGTAAGCAAAAGTTTTTCCCTTTTTCCTCGAAAGCGGCGCTCCCTAATAAATCTGTCAAAAACACCGTATAATGTATAATATCACATAGAGTTCTATCCGCTTTTCAATAAATTGTTTTCTTAACTGTTTTGAAAGCCGAGTTTGTTATTCCCGCGATAATTCTAAAAATCGGGCGTTGGTTTTGCAGAAATTTTTTTGATTTTATTATCCCATTGTTTCTTTTTCTGTGAGTCGCGATTATTGAGCTCCAGCTTTTTACAGATCGAATACCGTTAGGCTACCCACTTGTTTTTCTCCACTGAAGTATTGTTGAGGGATTGATCAATCCGAAATGTAATAGTTTCTGCTGTTTGCTGATAAAAAAGTCCCATCGGTGTATTCTTAGGCCTTTCAATGATCGCATTTTTCTGGCAAATCACCAATGATACTGCAGATTCCAAGTTTTACGACTTTCCATCACGTTTTCTTTCAAATTATCATTCATTTCGAAAATTCTAATTTCGTTAGTATTTCGGTCAATGGAAAATCTGACAGATAAGTTACGTCTTTATTTTTTTCATGTTTTGCAATTTTTTTCTCTTGAAATTAAAAGTAAATTTGTTATCCTGCTTTTTAATGATGAATATTTGCAAATTAGTTTGTCTTAAATTTTTTCGTTTTTTTGGTCGATCGGTGTGTTTAATTAAATTTATTGAGCAACCAGTCAATAAACAATCCAGATGTGGTGGGACAACGCATGTAAAACTAAAAATAAATATAGAAGGAAAATATTTCTGGAGAACGTGACTGAATTAGTATATTAGTCAATATCCAGACGCTCCCATTGTGTGTGTCACTTCCTCCAAAAGAATTTCAAAACGGGACGAATGGCTTTTCCCTTGAAAACAGTCAAAAACGATGAGAACCTTGAAAAACCCCGTGTGGAAATGCTTTGTAACTGCAAACCATTTGGCGTCCGCGCCTCAATTTTTATTTCCTGGGCCAGCAAGATTTATGTGATGTTCCTACGTCTTAGAAATTGTTAAATCCAGAGGTCGTCCTCTGAAGTTTTCTTTCGGTCTTGGAAAAGTGGGTCTCATCCTCCCGATCATTGTCCTTATGGCAATCAGATTTGTTTCATAATACTCCCTTGAGCCGAAAAAGCTTTCATTGCAAGCATTGTTTGCTTATAAAATAGTTTTAAATTTAAAAAAGAGAGTTTGACGTAATTTTCCACCCTTATAATTAATTACTCGTTTTTAAAAAGCCCGGGGGAGCCATTATTAAAAATCTGGAACTCACAGTTTAGGCATCCCGGAGTCTTCGGGATTGATTATTATCAGGAATCACATCGTTAGTTCGTTATTTAAAAAAAGCACTATAAAATTCACAAAATTCCTAACGCGTGTTTGACTTGAAATAATTTATAGTTTTTAAATTTTCCCCCTTTTTTAAATTCTGAATGTTTCAAATAAGTAATGAAAAATAAATTGATTAACCCTTTTAATTATTTTTCCACTCTTTCCATACTTCAGTATTATTAATTACGGTTTATCTTTAAAATTCATTCCCCTTTTTTCTCTCCTTGGATTGAGGACATTTGAATGTAACTGCTTTATTAGGGGGTTTTAAGGTTCCTGCAATTCTGTAATAAAAAAGCAAAAGAAATCAATGAAAAAAGGAAATTTTTGAGAAGACCCAAAATAAAACTAACTCGCCCGAGACGATTCCATGTTTATAATACAGGAAGAAACCCAATAACTGTTTTCGTGGAAATTCAAAACGAAAATAAAGCTCGGGAAAGACCGAAAAAATTGAAGTTTCTGCTTTTCTATTGGCTGACAATAATAACGAAATTCGGAAAAGGCTTTCCCGAGGCGGGTGACGAAATGGAAAATTCCAGTGAAAGCAGGTTGATAGTCTGCTGTGCAATTCCAAGAATTTAGGGTCGGTTTGTGGCCAATGTCCGAAAGGAGCAATTACAAAAGGTTTTATTATAATAAGAAGCGGTCGCCTCTTCCGCTCTTTTGGGACTAAACTACCGGATAGTTTTCCAGTCGGCCGTAAATCGTCCCTCCAGTTTCGCTACCAGTAGCTACAAAAATAAGGGTATGATAACGGCGAGGGAAATGACAGATAATGAACACTTGATGGTCTTTACAGGAGACCATTTGGACGAACTACGGGCTCTCTGTTAATACATCCGGAACATATCTCCATAAAAGTTATACAATACGTGACAGAAAGGGCGGATATAAAACTGGAGGACGCGGTCAAGCCTTGGGTCGTTGAAAAGCTCAAAAAACTTGCAAGTGGCCCTGAGTCGTTACATTGACACGAGGCAAACACGGCTTGAATATTTATCAGGAGAATCAACATTGTTGGGAGGACCAACAATCTGTCCGTCTGTTTAGGAAAGAATTAATAATTCTTTAACCCCCGCTGGAGACAACTTCTTTTGCCCAGGTTTATACGTTTTTTATTGAAAATGTCAATAGTTAAATTTATTGGATTCGAGAAAATGCGCAAAATGTTCTTCCTCTCCTCCTCCTCTTTAAATTCTTTAATTTGAAAATGAGAATGAATGGGAGAGTTTACAAAATGATATTTCTTTTTTCCTTTTTACTAATGAGTGAATTTTATTTTGTAAATTAAATAACCGAAACGAATGTATAAATAACTGGATTAACTTTTTCGCTGTAAAATTAAATGTTTCTTAAAAAGGATTTTCATGGAGAATATTTTTTAAAATTGTTGCGTTTATTTTTTTATTCTTGACTTTCTTAAACTTTCAGTTTTTAAACTTTTTTTTTTATAAGTTTAGGCATCATTAGAACGCTTCAGATGAGTTTTCGGAGAAATAAAATTATTTGTCAGTCAACAAATGATTTGTAAAGAAAATTTGGAAAATTTTCCTCCAAAAAATGTGCTTATCGAAAAGAAAGTTACCTGTGTAATCCTAAGCAATTTTTTTTGAAGAAATTTAAAAAATCAACAGAACACTATTAAATTTTTTAATAAGTTTTCCATAATAATGTTTCTTTACAGTTGTATCTTCCACCACACAGGACTGACATACCGGTAGTTTTTAGGAGGGAAACTTATGTACATTTAAGAGATTTACTCGCTTCTAAATTCAACAAAAGGTACTTTATATATTATAAATACTAATTTTTAAAATATCAATCAAAAGTTTTGCAGTCTCATATAGGGAACCTGAAATAATCGGGCGAAATTTTCCGCACCTTCAGCCAAATTCAAACGAAACACAAAGATTCCGCATCATCGTCTGTCAAAAACAAGGGTGGGGCAAGGGTTCCACAATCACTGTACCCCGGGGGGCGGAAAGGGCCGAAAAACCGCTTGAGAAAAGCTCGCAGAGGTCAACAACCTTCGCCGATCACACCACTCATCGACCCCAAATATAATTTCTAAATTTTAAACTCACGTTTGACGAATGCTGTGGCCGGACTGGTGAAGAACCCCGCCGCGTTACTCGAAAACGAAGCGAAATCTCTCCTCAAAAAACCGCGTGGCTCATTTAATCAGATTGCGTGCACACATCTTTTGATTCGATTAATAGAAATCGGTAGGCCTTGGTGCAGATGGAAGGAACACGAGAGCGCGACTGACATCGTCATCGGGGTAATCACTAAATACGAGTTGATATCTGTCGACTTTTCATGTGCGCAGGTGTACAGCGAGAAACGTGTCCTAAAACTAATTCCTGTTTCCGTATCGTGTTCGTTGTGAATGTGTTTTTATATCGAATTAAGCAAAATGCGGTAATTAATGACTATGACACCGGGGGCTTTGTTTGCGACGCCTCGCAACACTCGGAGGATGTTGCTTAAACCACGGCATTATTATAAAATCAATAAATATTTAATCATACTTATATACAAGGGTTTTATGAAAAGTTATCAGTAATAAAAAGCCAGTAAAGTTCTTCCTGGGCAACTGAATCAGTTCGCGCACCTTACGAGTTTGGCGTGTTCCAGTCAGTTTTTCCAAATTGTTTGGAGATATTTTTCTTCGTAAGTTTCCATAAATGTCAATATGGGGCGTGGATTATGTGGTTTCGCGCGTAATGATGTGGAAGGTGCAGTTAAACCGGGAGGAAATTGCGGATTTATGGGATTAGAAAATTTTCCTCGATCACAAAAAGTAATCTGACAAAAAAGAGCAAAGCAAGAATGAAGTGGGAGTTGTCGTTAGTAAGCAAGTTTGCCTTTTTATTTTTTCTCGATAATATGCGAATACTTTTCGTAAACATCTCTCCTGAAGAGGAGCTCTGCATGACGAGGGCTGAAGGCTTTTGCGGAAATCAATACTGCAGGAAGCAGACGTCATGACAGGGATCAGAGTGCTTAAAATTGTTCAACAAAGAAGAGACCACAAAAGAAAGTAATTACGAAAACAATAGCTTCGTTGAGACACAATAAGAATGACGACAAATTTTGAGCTGCCAATGTAATCTCTAAAAGTACAACTGCAGTTCATAATGAGACTCATGAATGCTATTCTTTGCCATGTCTCCTGGAATTCAATGAACGACCAACAGTGAGGGATCATGGGTAAATTCAGAGCAAGACTCGCCCCTCTTATGTTTGTATAATCCTGAAGATGACTCCAAATGAAAAACAAGAAATCAAGTCCTACCGGTTCCCGCTCGGATTAAAGTATTTCATGTAAGGAAATGATGATTTCCGAATGACTTTATTAATCCACCAATGGCGTAACTTTAAGGTGCGTTCTGACGCAAACTATTTTGCTCCTTTTTGGTTTTTGTCGTATAACACCTTTCAACGGCCCAATTTGGGCCATTCGGCCTGCGATAAGTTGGGGTAATGTCCAATTTCATAAAACTTTCACTCAGACTACCACTTTCATTGTTTCTCAGCCGCAGCCTTTAACTCGAATAGCAGCCCTCTCAGCCGTGGCCATTTCTAAAGATTTACTGCAGAATTAATTTCAATTTTTTCAAAATCGATGATGGTAATTTATGCCGGGGTATAATCTCGATGTTTTCATTTCGTTTAGAGAAAATGTAAATTACGCACCAAGACGTGACTCCGCTTATACGAACCCGTTTTGGTCTGAAAGACGCTCTTCTTAGGAGTTATTTACGCTTGCTGCTTCAGCTTCGGCATCCTCTTTGAAATTAAATTTGTCTCTTGATAATGTCTGCGGGGGATTCACCAGATATTTTCCTTTTGATATACAGACCGTGTAAGAGTCAAACTTTAAGTGATTGACTGAAGGCATCGGAGAGAGGGGGAGATGGTATAGAATCCATACAATCTGTTGAGATTCACGGAATTGTATAATTCATTTCATGAATAAATTAATGTATTAAATAATTATTGATTTAAGATTAAGATCGTTATTAATCGTATTTAATTCGTTTTATCCTTCTGCAGCCCAAAAAGCGCAGAAATGAGAGTGGTGTAAAATTGATGAATGAGTGAAATTAGCGAAGAGTAAAAATTGATAAATGAGTTGAGTGATCATAAGTATGTTAGAATATACTTTCAATCAATACAGAATTGTGTTATTGTAATTTTTTCACATTTCCAAAAAAATAACATATATTGGTTGGTGTTTACTCAACTCTTCGTATAAAATGGATTTTTTTCAATAATAAGAAATTTATTATAAAGCTCAGTATATTTCGGAACCTTGAAATCTTTATTTAAGTTTGAAAACTTATTTTTTTAAAATTAATTAATTTTAAAAACGGAAGAATATAAGTTATCAATGCATTGGTGTGTCGGAACAAAAACTTCCGCCGAGGGGCACAGATCGGACTTTTCAGAGAGCCTGATGGCACAACCTTGACCCACCAACTTGATCAAACAATAACCACTAAAATAATGAGTCATACTTCTGAGAGAATGCCCTCTTCCAATTAATCGCAAACGCCAAACGCAATCACATTTCCACTTGAATAAAATGGGCCAGTATTACGATTCCATTGCGTAAACTCTTCCGCGAATGGACAACCGAGTACAAGGCGAAGCCGACATTCTGGAAAAGCTGAAAACGTCATTTCGGGAAATCGGGCCCACTTCCAGAGCGCCTCCCCGATTCCGGGTAGCCCCCGAGGGGTTGTGACCTCTCCTCTGGACATCTCCCCCGATTTCCAATTTACGCAGCAAACAATTCCAGGTGATTTAAAGGCAAGCATCATGTAACTGTGCAATAACCATTGATAGTGCCCTCATTCGAGTGGCGGTCGTAAGGTAAGCATTGGAGAGCATGTGCAGCCCTCATAGGACGGGTGGTTGGGCACAATGGGTCAAGTACGTAATTTGACTTACTTATTCAATCTCATTGCCACGTGGTCTCGTGTAATAAGGACTTAAGCGACTTGATTAACATAATTGGAGACGGAATCCTGTTTTGTGATTCGAAAGAGGAAAATAATGTCAACAAACATAGGCGGCATCGATAAAAGATATAATAGTCGGTTTTGCATTCCTTACCTTTTTTCGACAGTTTGGCAAGCAATTAAAATTGTTTTATTGATTATGTAAAAGAGAAAAATGAAGGAAGCATTGATCAGATGCATGTTTTATGTATTTGGGAGCTACTCGACTTGAAAGTTTATCTTGGAAATTTTATCGTAAGTGGGCTTTGATGAGGTACCGGTTTTCTGGAAGTCGGAATCTCAAAAACACTGTGAAAGAAACAATTTAGAATCGATTCGTTAAGACTTTGCTCTCAGAGAGTGAAATTCAACCCTTCATTACAATAATTTTTTTCATTGCTTAAAGGCTTAAATTTTATTTGCGAAATTTTTCCAAGTCTGAAATACATTGTTATTCAACAACTTGAACAAACTTTTTCGATGAGTGAGTTAGGTTATACATAGGAGAGGTTATCATGAGAGGAATTTGTAATAAACCTCTGCTTTTTCAGCTTATTCTTTAGGGATTTATTTACAAACACAATAAATCTGTATTCTCTTTTAAAAACGCTCCGTATAAAGAAGTTCGATTTTTCAGTTTCAGGTATTCTGTGACACAAATAACCTAACCAAAGAAGTTTCTAACCGCAAGAGAACACTTGTGATTCTGCCCGTGACTCCCAGTGATCATGAAAATTATCTTAGGAAAATTTTGCAACAGTTCGAGAGCACCGGTTACATTTTCAATAAGAAACTTTTGCCTTAATTCAGAATGACAATGCGGCTGACTCCTCTAAAGCCGCTACAGGAGCTGCATTACAATGAACTAACTTGAAAATAAGGGCGAAAGATTTTTCGTTAATTATATAGTAGTGGAGGTAAGTTACTTAGTAGTATAAAATTAGACCGCCATATTCTTTCAAAGATATAATTACTCCTTAAAAAGTTAATTGGAAAATGTGTAAACTTATTGATGGTCGCCAATCCTCCTAATCTTCCGATGAAATAAAGGGTTAATAAAGCTTCAAAAAAAATTTTACATAATTTCATTTCACGAATAATTGCATTTCATAAGATTTATTCGATGAGCCCATTGCAGAACTTTTTAAGGTTAACATTTTCTTTGAAAATCAACTTGTTTTCTTCAGAAAAAAGCCTGAAAAATTTTCATTTAAGGTTTTTGTTTTCATACTGTTAAAAATCGGTAACTATACTTCAGTTACTGAGTTTACACCCCAAATAAATCCTCCAGTTTTGGTGAAGCTTTTCTGTACTCGGAATTTGACTAAAGGTAAATGTCCACCGAGAGAAGCTGCAAATAATTTACAATTCCTTTGATCATGTTTTGATGTCACGTTATTCATTTCCAACGACAAGAAAACAAACAATGTGGGGACAGAACCCCAACATATCTCACGGCAGTGTTAGTGACAACCTCAAGAGAAGCTCAATAATGAAATGGAAGGGTTTAGCCAACAGCCACAGAAAAGATTTTCGGTGCATGTGAACCCGGTCTGTGAAAATACAGTTGCAGTAGCTCCCGTAGATAATCCGTTATTGTTCTGAGTATGAATGAATCAAATCAAATCTTTCAGTCTTATTGATTCTAGGTGGAGGGCAATGTTAAGTCATAGAGAAAAACTGTTACATATAAACAAGGAACCACGTTTCTCGATGATAGTCAAATATTGCAGTTCTGCTCATTCAGTTCTCTATCAGTTACCGCGTAGTGTGCTTGGATTGGTCACTCGTTCAAAGGGTGAGTAGACGGAGAGATAAACTCAAGAGAGTGGGGATTCGGCCTTTTCCTTCTCGAACCGATAATTTTCCCTGTGCGAAGGCATCGGAGCTTGGAAAAGTTTTTGTTTTTTCTTTTATTTCGCTTTACTTTCTCCATTGACGTAACAAAGAAGAAAGTGTTCGCGTTTTAGTCCGATTCCAGGAATCTAGGTTTTTGGTTTGCACGGGGGAGGGTGTCACTTCTATTAGATTACCCCTACTGTACAGGAAGTTATTTGATGCTAAATGATCTCAGTCACTTTTTTAATACAGTTCAGTTTGAAACTTTGTGAATCTCGAAATTTAGTTTTGAATTTTTTCTTTTATCAGTTTCCCGTTTAATATATTTACAAAGTAAAAAGACTTCAGACTCTAAAAATTAGAAATTCAGAGGATTCAACTGCCAGTAAGCAAAAATTACACCTTTGACTAGGCATATCTTGGAAAGAGTTTAGCAGTAAAACCCCTAAAAGCTCTAGAAAAAAGTTTTAAGATCGTGAATATTTGTCAAAGTCGGCCACAATGGAAATTCGATATGAATTTCTTTAACTTTTCTTTTGATAATAATACGAGACAGAGTACACTAGGAATTCCTGAGAAAGAATTTTAGTATGAAACGGATTTTTAAGTGCATTAATACTTTAGGTATAATTAAACACTAAATGAAGTAAACTGATACAATAAGAAGAAAGGCTGAAAAATCATTTATACATATCCCAAACTTTCATATCATCGCTTATGCAGCGTAAATTGTTCAGACTAAATAAAACTTAAAGATTAATATATTCAAATGAGTGTTTTAGTTTTAATAAAAGAAATAATAATTGAGTTTGACATTTTATAAATTATAATATTAGCAGGCCGAATTTGTGATCCGCTGGAAAGGATTTATTCGAAGTTCTTTTAGTAGGTCAAGAAACCACTTGAAGTGGTCCCGTGATGTTAAACCTGTAACTGATTGTGGAAATATTTTGACTGATCGATCCCCATTGTTCAGATATTTTTAAACACCCTTTAGCCACTTAACTCCGCTCTCGTGCGCTCCATCTTCACCTCGCCCACCTTGGCTCGGCTTCAAAGATTAATCGGTCTCTGTCATCTCATCTTTTGGCCACACCTAAGGCTCAGCACCTGGCTGCAAAGCTCTTTTCAGGACCACTTCATCGCTAACGGGAATCACCTCCCCAATTGCACCGGGTTAACGGTTTTTTGCTCTCTCGCGCTTTGTGCTTCCCCCCACGAGCGTACCCACATTAGACATCCGTGCAAGAGCGAACAAGAGAAGCGGTTTTTGTGGTCGTGCCCCCTCTGACTCCTCTTCCTCCTTTTCCTTCCCCGCCTTTCTGCCACTCGGTGTCCACCGAACTGGCTCAATTGTTTCGTGTAAAGACTTTCACCTTCTCCGGTAACTTGCTCGACGGGATGTTGCTTTTTTTTACGAGGATACGGTCACACTTGGGAGACATTAACGGGAGGATGTCGAAAGAAAGAGTCAGGAACGTCAAAGGGTGCCTTACTTGACTCAGTCTCCAACTGGCGAAGGTCCACATCGCGTCTTTCGGCTCTTTCGCTCGGAATGGCCCAAACAGGCCCTTTCCATACGGATCACATGTGCTCAGTTCGAGTGTAAAATTTAAAAATGGAGTTTGTGAATAGTATTCACTCGAGACAGTATCTTAAAAACACTTTAAATTGTGTATTAATCGGCTTGTCACACGTTAACGACTGCCTTCATCTCGCGCAAATTCAGAATTCATTCTATACAACGTATTAGCGTTCGCTTCTGAAGTATGAAAACTCACGGTAAAAGCCGATTGTATTTAAATTTTCTTTGCCTGACGAAGTAAAGCGGACTTTTGAAGTTGTTTGTGTTTTTTTAACTATATCGTTAGAAAGTAATGCGTAACCTTGCTTGAAATCTGAAATTTTCATTTCGTTTCGTATCAGACAGGCGGGGTTAGTGTCGACCTCACATTGTGAGCTGTTGGTGTTTAAATGAATGACAGAATTTAAATACAAGTTGTAGTGCTTAAAATTTACCATAACAGTATGGATATTTTTTTGAAAATATACAAGCAAAGATTTCTTTATGGAAAGAAATTGCTCTGAGAAAGAAAAGTACTCCCACAACCTCACAATCGCTCATTTTTGGCACCATCCCTTTTCCAGGCCGCTTCTCATGAATCAACTGTCAAGCCGAGAAGTCTTCGGGGCATACTACCATAGAAATAAATTAACATAAATTAGGGCTGCTCCGACAATCTCTTTTACTCTTTGACTTGCACCAAAGGGTATTCTCACTTTAATAGCCGAATCGTGCGAACCTCTCCCCAGTTTTGCTTACTCTTTGGGGATTCATTCCCACAACACGAGGTGTAGTGGGTGGTTGGGCGTGAACGGTTAATCACTGTTTTCCTTTAACCTTATTTTTCATCGCTTCAATTCAATAAATTTTTTCTTTTACTTTTGTTTGATTTTTCCCAGAGAATAAAAAGCGATCAAACGTAATTGATATCCTCGGTTTCCGACAAAAAATCAAAAAGAATTGAAACTCAAATTATGTTTTCAAATGAAAAATCGAAATCCGACTTACAATTGACTTTTTGAATTTATTTATTTGTAATTCAGTTGTAATAAAACACTCCGAAAGTCCGCTAATATTTTTCACCATATTGTCCTTCTCTATTAATTAATGGCTGATTATCAAACTGATATAAAAACCCACTCCGTATTAAATTCACTCGTTGAAACAATATAAAATTTTTATATTTCTAGTTTCGGCGGAGAATCTCCCAAAAGAACTGACATGGAAGCATGGCTGATATTCCTTCTTCAGGTTACGTCATTTGCCTTTATGGCGAGTTCGAGCCCTCGGTCGAACTCATCAAGTAAGTTTCCGCTACTTCGGCTTTTATTTATCATTTCTGTCACATCAATTCAGGTTTTTATCAGATGTTGACTTTTATCAACTCGGCTGGAATTTTTTTAATGGTTAGGTAATTGACTTTTTTCTTATTTTGAACAGAAGGTGAAAGCGAAACAAAAGTTTCTTTGGATTTTCACTCTCGATTAACACTCAGAGGACGGAAAAATTTTAGAACCGTTGTGGTCGTTTGGGCGTTTTTCTCGCTGTCGATTTTCTCGAATAACTTTCAGAATTTTAGTATTATTGAATGCGTGTACTATAAAAGGTCAAAAAGATATATAATAATATGATAAAATGACAACTAAGAATAAACTATTGTATGTGTAATAACAAAGAAACCATTCAAAACTCCCTTCTATCTCCATTTGGTTTAGATTCATCAGTTATCCTCAGGTTTGTTCCCTTTTCCTCATCAGATGATTCAAATTCATTCAGTGTTAATCTTGGAGACATTTCCAGCTTATTATACACAATTATGTTAGCAGTACAATAGAATCGCCAAAGCAAACAACTGACAAAACTCAAAAACAAAAGCGGTTTTTATGTTAGGATTAGTGCAACTTTGATTTTTTACTCATTTTCGCTTTGATATTACACCGCGTATGTATTGCTTTATGGACCCCCATTGGCACTTCTAAGAAACTTATCTTATCAAAATGGTTAGACAATTATTTCTTCTAGCAAAAAAAGCTTCTCTCGACAAAAAAAACATTGATAAATATGAGGCTTCAAAGTCGAGTCGTCCACAAAGGTAAAAAATTTTTTTTCTCGGAAGCCGATGGGCGTAAAATTCTGAAAAAAATTCCCAGCAGTCTTCTCGAGTATTTAGGAAAAGTCAAGAAGTTTCACAATTCTGTCTTTACCCTAAAAAAAGTTATGATAAAAAATATGTCGATTCGACCCCGTCCGCCCTCTGAGTGTTAAAAAATGAAAAACTTAGAAAAATTGGGAACCCCCATTCAATTTTCATCTTTTTTGGTTGATGATACTCTTAAGTAGCTTTTGATTTCAATAAGAATCACTATTTAATCCTTCTGAAACTCCTGTAATGGCAATACGTTAAAACTCTCAATTGTTAAAATAATTACCTGATCCAATTAAAATGTAATTTGTTTTATCCAATTAACATTAAGTTTTTTGTTTGATCATTCAAATGTTAAACTCTGATTTTTTTACAAAAAACTTTCTTTTCCCACAAAATATTGGCCTAATGAGTTACTTGCTTAATTTTTGTTACAGCAGCTGGGTTAAACGAACTGAACTTCGTTCTAGAAGCGGCTAAACATCGGGACAAACGAAGTGGAGGCTTTCCCAAATTCCCAATAGTCAAAGTGAACGAGAGGTCGGACTCCACCACATGTGGAGGCAGAACAGTCGAGCATCGACCGTTGTTACCCAACTATAAAATAGTTGGAGGCTCAGTCCCACCCTACGGATCTTACCCCTGGCAAGTGGGCATCCAGATATATAAAGATCACCTCGGGAGTTATGAACATCATTGCGGAGGTGCTCTTATCGGGCCTCAGTTGGTCCTAACGGCTGCTCATTGCATAAAACCTCAGGAATACAGGAGAATGAGAGTTCTCATAGGAGATCACAGTCTTCAGTCTCACGATGACTATCAGCACACGTTCAAAATAGAAAAATTCATCGTTCATCCGGAATTTAGAAAAAGTGAGTTGACAGCACGAGGGTTTCAATAAGTGCGGTGTTTCGTTTTTTGACAGTACTTTTGTGTTTCAGATGGGCCTTACAGCAACGACATTGCACTAATTAAGTTGAAAGGCTCATCCCATGTGAATTCCCACGTGCAGTACATATGCCTTCCTGACAGGAATGACGAAATAATGACGGGAGAATGGTGCATCGTTTCGGGGTGGGGAGCTAATAAAGGTGAGCACCATAAACATAGTTCAGACTTATAATATAAATTTCCGGCTTTACACTAATGCGACAAAATTCCCAATTCCGTCAGCGTCTTCTCTTATTTAACATTTAAAAATAATTTCAGCCGAATACCCGGACACAGTTTCCCGGGAACTTCGAGCAGCTGCAGTACCTCTCTTGAGTCTGGATAAGTGCAGGAGCGAGGAAATTTACGGAGGGAGGAGGCAGGCCATTTTGGACAGTATGATCTGCGCTGGGCGACTGAACGGCGGAGTTGACGCATGCGCGGGTGACTCCGGAGGTCCTTTGGCTTGCAAGAAAAATGGTAACTTTTCTCCTTAAACTCATATACTGCTTTGGAATCCATAATCTCTCCCAATTTCTAGTTCATTCGATTCTCACCTGCATTTGTAATTTCCAGGTAAATTCTACCTTCAAGGAATCGTATCTTGGGGCGATGGTTGCGCGAAGAAAAACCGCCCCGGCGTCTACACAAGAGTTTCCCATTATGACAAATGGATTCAAGAAGCCTCGAAAAGGCTCGGGACGTAACCGCAATAAACGGAAATATAGGAAAAACATTTCTTTGGGAAGAGGTTGAAAGCCTTTTCGGAGAGTAAAAGCGCGGAGATAAGAATCACTTCTGAATGTGACTGCCTTATCGAGCGCCATTGCAGGATCTCATTGTAAAATAATTTATTTAAAAAACTATTCCACCGTCGGATGAAGTTAAAGCGTTCTCAGCGACTTTAACCATGTCCGCCAATCGAACCACTTTGTCTTGGACGTTCTCGGTTGTCTTTTTGAGGAGGAAATGTCGCAGGAACAACCGAAGACTCTCGCGGAATAAATTCAATTTGGGAGAGTCCGCTATTCTCTTGAAAACTGCGGCGACATCACTTCGGTTTTCGCTCATGAGCACTGTGAGCAAGACCTGCCTCATGAACTTCATGGTTGGTTTGTCCAATTCCGAGAATTCAATCACCTGAATAAGTTATTTATTTGTATAGTAATTGCGCATATTTTGCTAATTAAAACATTGCCAAATAAGCCTTTTGATTTATTTTGTGTCCTCTGTGATGAAAGCGAACTTACCTTAAGAACTGAAATTGGAAGTCCTCTTTCGAGAATGATGTTCCCGATGAATTTCGCAAGATTCGTAACCTGAATCGGTAATGCATTTTTCAATTCTTTTATTTTGTCCCAAACGGCGCACTGAAGCATCATCTACAATTAAAGTTTTTAATTAACAGAATTAAAATGAGAAAGAATTACAGTAAAAAGGGGATGAATATGAAAAACTTTGAATAAACGACTCAAATTTTGGAATAAAAAAAAAGATTAAGAGTTTTTCATGGTTCGTTTGTAGTAATTTGCTGAGAGTAAACGCGAAAGCTTTTCAATTTGAGACCTGCAATTATTTACACCAATCTTCCGCTTTAATGACCCGTACCTGATACTTCCTATCAAACGTGCAGAATTTATTGGCTAGAAATACATAGTAAGGGTTGAAACTCTTTTCCTGCAAAGCACAATGGAGTAAAATGTTCATTATTTCCCTTTCGGCGGCTCCTTTCAGCTTCAGTTTCAAAAGTTTTTCAAAAGCTTCCATATAATCCTGAAACAAAATTCACAATTTAGTGATAACTTCCAAAACACAAAGGCAAAACATTCAAGAGTAAAATCAACCTCAGCCGACATGAGGATACAGAATATATTCCTTCTGACGTCAGTATTCATTCGCTGTTTTTTCGCCAATTCCAGAAGTTTTTGACTGAATTCGGCTTGGGGAAGCTCTTCGGACTTGAATTCATTTGAATCTGGTCCAGAGGGCGCTGATCCTGACCAGGCTGAACCAACTATCCACCATCGTCCATGCTTTTCAGCTGAAAATGAATTACACTATCAGACAATTGCCTTATTTTAAATTATAATCTTTGTGTGATTACCATTGACAGTACAGAAACTAACTGAACAATAATACTATGTATTTAAAAAAGTAGAATAATTAATATATTAACAACTGTTGGTGATAACAGCAAAGACACTCACCATTTAGCAAATCCTGCAATGAAATACTTAATTCAGTACTGTAGTTCCCTTTTCTAACCAAAACCTTAAGATTTTTTCTCAGTTTTTCAATAAACTCAGGGTTATAGTTTGGAATTTTTGACATGTTATTATTCTTGATTGCCATCAATATATCCAACATAAATTTCACTCTGGAACTGTAAACAAATTCTGTAGTAGTGAAACTAAATAAAAAGCATCATTTTCACTTACCTGTTTTCACCCAATGAAACTGATTTAGCTTTTTCCTGAACCTTAAGAATTAATGATTTCAATGCCAGAGGATCATCCTTCCTTAGATTAAATCCTACAGTTTTGAAAGTGGCCAGCAATAATTCAATCTGCTTCTCCTCCAAATTTTTCAGTAATTCATCTATTATGTCATACATTAGCTTTGAATGGAAGATCTAAATTTGAAAGTATTTATGTTAATTGTATTGCGAGAATATTCTCCCAATCAAATAATTAATTATAATTTTATTTTATTTTATAATACACTTTATGACTTATTAATTATAAAAAAATTAACTATTTTTTTTTTATCTTATAATGTATGTTTAAAATTACACATTAATTATAACAGATGATTTTAATATAATTAATTTTTTAATAAAAGTCAAGTTAATTAAGTTAACCCTACCTGAAAATTATATAGGCACATAATAAATATTAATACATTATTGATTGTCTTATCTTCAACATCAGTATTGGTTTCAAGTAGTTTATAAAATTTAGTGACACTAAATTGAAGGAAATGAGCTCCAATTTCACTGCCAATATTTGCATGAAGCACTGCAATCAGCATTGCATGTTCTGTGATTAGTCTCTCTGGAGTTAAAACTTCAGTTATTAATGAGTCACTAAATAAGCTGCAGAGTGTTTCATTCATATCATTTCTGCTGTTTTGCATATACAACTGCTCTATCTGAAAAATCACAATTCAAGGAGTAATTTACTTCAGATTAGGTTTGCATAAGCTAATTTATATTTTTTAAATGAAAATTACCTGATTTGAAATGAATGCCATATTGCTTTCAGATAACCTATTTAATAATCCCTTCAGCTGTTTCTTGAGTCTAACCAATTTCTCATTGAGCCCATTATCTTCAAGTTTTTTCCTTAAATGGGGTGGAGTGTATGTTTTTACTACATTTCCTTTCTCATCTCTTGTTCTTCCATAAATGTCCTCCCATATTTTGGCATTCTCTGAAGTTTTACCTTCATTTGTTAAATGTGATCCTTTAACATCTTCCACATCCAAGTTATCACCATCCTCATCTTCATCCTCATACTCATCCCCATCTTGAAGCTCGTCCTCATCTTCTTCCCCCATCTCAAACTCATCATCATTATCCTCATCACTAACACTAATATCACTTTCATTGTCACTCTCTTCAAATTTCACTTTTTTTCCTTTATTCCCTGGATTTTTCTGGTTCATTAATTTTCTTTTTTTCATGTTTAACTTTTCCTCTTGGTCACTGACATCTGTTTCATTCTTCCCTTTTTTATTAAAAGAACTAACATTTTCTTCATCATTTAATGTTTTCTCTTTTTTCTTCTTTTTTTTATCTTTGTTGGAAGCTTCTGTTTCCTCAGATTCTCCAAACACATTTTCTAAATCACTTTCAAAGTCCAAATCAGATTCTTCAAAAGTTTGCTTAAGGGCACTTTCAGAACTTGTTTTATCACAAATATCTAACAGATCTGACAAACATGTTAAGGTGCACAAAATTAAGATATTTCAGATTTTTGTTAGAATCTAAAGCTGGTAAAAGCTGGTCATAATTTTGAATCTCAACATAAAAAGCTTTTTGAGAGTTTTCTTCTAACTTTTGGGGCATCACTCAAGGTACTTTGATTACTGCTGATGACTGACTGCTGAGATAGCAGTTTAATGTTTGTGTGCATGTTTTATACTGAATATGAATTTCAAAACTCAGCTATAGTAAAACCCAGTGAAATTCAACTTATGTAAGATAAAAAACGGTATACCAAAATAAAGTAAGGAAACGAGAAAGGACTGAAACTTCCTCCATAAGGTCTATTATTCATTATCATTTGCAATTAGAAAAGTTTCAAATAAGTTAATTTATAATGAATTTTTAAAGGATACAATCCCAACCATCAATGGCAAACGCTTTTGATTTTCCCTTGTGCATCTTCAAACGTTTTTCCAATTTCTTGATTTCCACATCTTCTTTTAGATTATCCATTTTAAGTTGCTTTATCCTCTGTTCTCGAATTCGTTTCTCCAACTTATCTCTTTCCTTCTTTTCTTTTTCCTTTTCAAAATGTTGCTTTTCCTGTGGATTTTTAAATTCCTTCCTATTCTTTTCTTTAATCACTGACTTCTCAATTTTATGAGCTGTTCTTTCAATTTCTTCTTTTTTAATTTGATTTGCTTTTTCTTTCTTTTTATTGGAGACATTTTTTGTATGAATGTTGTTACCAAACTTGTTTTTTGGTTTCTTCTTTGAAAAAAACTCATGTTTTTTAATTTTTTTGGCCCTTCGGAATTCTTTCCTAGCTTCTTTTCTCGATTTTACTTTCATTATTTAAAAATTACTTGCTACGTAGGTGCCACAATTGCAAAAAACATTTCCTCCTAATGAAAAAAAAACTGCCTGAAAATTATCATCATCAAACTTTTAAAATAAATTTTTGAGTTTAACGTACGGTAGTTAATACTCACATGTAACATCAGAGCGACATGTTCGTTGGTGACGTCACGTGACATGCGCAGAAGTGAATAAAAATGGCGGGCTTGTGCACTTCCAGTGTTAATTCATTTTGAATTTTTGTTTATTACCTTTCTAATTGGTGAAGATTTAAGTCTGGCTAACTTTTAAATTGTTTAGTGATGTTGAGTTTATAATAATTGCTTTATAAAATTAATAGGTATATCTCTGTTAATTTTAATAAATTGCTAATTCAGAATGTTTCTTTTTTATGCAATAATGGCATAATGATAGAGTACTAAATTCGCGGAGTTATCAGAATTATTTTTTACTTTAGTTTAGCGTGTAAATTAGAATCCTTGTTGGGTATTTGTTACGAGTTTATGTAAGCCCGTTTCTTTTAAAATCTATATTTCAATCGAGGAAGGGTTTATTTCAATTCTTATTCAAATCTTTTGGAAATTAAGTGCAATCAGTTTGGTATGATTTCTTAAGGTTAGAGTTCCATGGGTGCTGTTACTACCCTTAAAGTATAAAATTCACGTCCAAAGGGAATTTCAATAAAAACAATAGGGCAAAATGAAAGAAAATTTAAGTTTTAAAAACTAGTTAGTCGAAGTGACCGCGAGGATTAAAATTAGCGCTCGCGTCGACAGGTTAACCGCCGAATTCGTTTCAGTTCTTCCCGTGATATCGAATTGAGAAGTGTGCTTTGTGTTTTGTTCTTCATTTGTTTCACAACGTGATTGTTCTCGTGCCTGTGTAGGGTAAATGACATTAAAGTTTTCATTTCAATTTTTGGAAAAATCCTCTCCCTCCTCCTAAATACCCCAACCGAAACCTCCAATGTGATGTACAAGTTTTCAGTCAAGTCTTAATGAATTCTGCTTCATCGCTTTCATAATTGAAAAACTAATTTCCGGTTCATTGTAATAATTTTTCCACTAATGAATTCGACGATCTATTTAAGGTAGCACTTATGAATTCGCATTAAATAAATTAGTGCCAGTGGTGTTATATTTTTTTTTTTTGATTTTAAAAAATATCCCAAGTATTTATAAATTTTTATGAATGAATTCCGATTTTTGATAATTTTGTTATCAAATTTGTCTGAACTTTTTTTGAAATTTAAAGGTAAAATTCTTCAGTTTGATGAAAATTAATTGCATTATTCTGAATATGACTTCGAGTTTTACGAATCATTGTTTTTACATGAGCCCGAATTTTAAAAAAATTTTGAAAATTTACGCTTCTTCTGCAGATTATGTTATCATAAGTTCATCCAATAGAATTATAGGAAAATTAAATTGATGTGAAATATCAAGAGAAGATTCAAGAATTAGGTGAAGAAATAGAAGTGAAAGAAAATGGTGCAAAGATGGATTTTTTGAGCTTTAAAAATTTCGATAAAACCTGTTGGATTGATAAAAACTCAAAAGAGTGGCAATAAGTCATTGCTCGATCCCTTTGGTTTCACTTATTATTAAAATATATAATATATAATGTATTGAACCTCCATTTCGCCCGCAGGCATTGGAGGTGTACTCTTACAAATACAAATAACCATGGTAGAACTGGGCATTATACAAAAATAAAATCGTGTAAAAATAAAATTAAATACCATATAAAAATAATAAATAAAATAAAATTGGGTGTTATACAAGGATAAAAACGTATAAAAATAAAACTTAAAAAAGTAAATAAATTATTTGACATTTAACATTGAGAAGTAAATTAACATTTAATGGGGATTTTTTTATAATATAAAGTATGCATAATAATATAACAAACCTGTTTATAGTAATATAACAAACTGTGTAAGTCTAGACACTAAAATAATAAATAAAACATGCTCATATGTAAAACCTTTAGGTTTTAGGTTTCACTAATTATCTGTAAATCTACTGGAGAAGCATAGAGTTAGTTTTCATTGATTTGTTAAATAATTCGACTGACTTCGGTGTTATGATAATTAAGATCGCCGAAAGCACAAAAAGCATTGTTTTGAACGTTGGTACAGTCAGACCTACACCACTTCCTAACCATATCTTCCTTTCTAGTGATCTGTAATTTAACATTCCAGTAATTACTTAATTGCTTCTGTGCAAGAAAACCCAAACTCCCGGTAATAGTCCATTCTTGATTGCTCAGTCCGAGTTAAAATCCTTTCCTCAGGCATTCATAACTTCTCGGCTCATCGTGGTCGTGATCTGTATATTGCCACCGTAGAGCCCATGGCCTACAGTACGGATTGTGTTTATTTAAGATTCAATAATCCTGCCGCGATAGCATCTCATCTGAGAGTTCCACTTCTTCTGACTCCTGATTAGGAAGCAGATTTTCGCATTTGGTTCACCTGATTTCTTTTACAACGGATTCTGGGATTATGACGCAAAAATTCTCTCCGGGTCTTTGCCCAGGGAAATGGAAACTTTTTTCTTCGGATAAATCTGTTTTGTTTCTTCACTACAGTCCACTGAACTCATTTTTTCCCCACAGTATATTCATTACCATCTCAGACTGGACCTAAATGAAGTTAAGATAAAAGATAAGGACGGAGAAGGGGTAGAAGGCCAGCGCCTCGTAATTTCCCGAGCTTTAATTTGGTATCATTGGGTTAAAGAAAATCGGGCTTTAAATCTGTCAATCCTTTCAAACGTTATTTAAATGATGTTATAATTTCTGGAATGAGATGTCAAAGAGTCAGCAGAAGTCAAAGCCGCGATCAAAGAGCTTTATCAGTGGCTTTGAAGGCTTTCTTACGTATAAATTTTGACACACTTTTGCACAGACACGTGATCATTTACAAATTTACTCTCCTAATTCTCATATTATAGGATTCGTAAATTCAATGACGTGCAAATGTAATAACAACTTTTTCATTTTATTAATACCGCACGAATTCGGTGTCTGTTTTTTTTGAGATGCTCAGTAATGTTGTTGATATTTTTTTGACAGATTGAGCTTATTAGGAAAAATAATCTAAGAGCATTAGAGAGACATTGGAGTGATTGAGGGGATACTTTGTAAGCTGAAATTAAACGAACGCGGGTTTATTCTCAAATGAAAAGCAATTTGTCAATTTTCTTCATTCATTTAGTTTCTTTTTTTGCACTTTAAAAAAAATTCCGGACGTAATTTTTTCATTTTATAATTTCACAACTCTCGACAAAATAAATTTGACCAGGAAGTTATGTGTGTAATTGAGTGCCACAAAATTTTAGTTTTAAATTAATTAATGGAAGGCTAATTTGAGGAAGTCGAAGCATCTTGTACTAGTTTATAAAATTAGGACATTGGTGGGCAACCATCGGCCCTCTGCCCACTCAGAGCCTTTTCAACCGGAGCCAATGCGGAATAAATGTCTGGGCACCTGCTGGGCCATCGAGACATGCGCGCGTCTAGCTTTTTAATTTTATTCAAATTACCATTCAGAGCGCCGCGATCTTTCGGGGTGTATAATAATAGTTCATTTCTCTTCGCAGTCAGCTTTCATCGACCACGGAAATGTGAAGAAAAACCAAAACAAAACTGACCCACGTATCGAAGAAAAAAGACTGAAAATGATGCCCTGGACGGTGTTGAAGGTGTCGTGTTTGCTCCTGGTGTGGACGAGGATAGATTACGGGTTGACAATAGACACTTCGACGGTCGCTGACTTCGGAAGGACGTCAGCACCGTCGATGGACTTCGATGGGGAGCTGCAGGAAGCGAAAAACAGCGTCGTTGACGCCACCGTCCGGAACTTCTTCCCGGTGAAAGGTGAGTTCCCTCTGTTTGTTTTTCCACGATTCTTTTTTATTAGCATCAAGAGAAAATTCGAATTGATTCTTACAGAAATAGATACAATTTTGTTTAGTTCGTTATTAAGATCATTCGCTGCATTTGATGTAAAATTTGTGTGTCTTCAATGGAGTTGTTAATAGCTGAAAGAGAAAGAATGAGGCGTTTGTCCTGTCAGGAATTAGAAACGGTAATCAGAGGATTAATATGATGATTACAGTTTATGTAATTTTGCTGTTATTTGTTCAGTAAATGCATTAATGGCTGGCGTTCGGTTGCAGCATAGTTTATCCTTCGATCACGACATTTTTATAATTGCTTCTGCATTTTCCAGTATTTATAAGTGATAAATAAGTGATTCTTGTTGTCATTTCGATTCTTTTTGTTTCACGATCTTCGTCCTTCTAACCGCTCCAGAAAGGGAAACCTAAATTGTAAGGGAAATCTAACAGCGATTTCTCACTCATTATTTGAAATTGATTTGTCAGCTCATAATTCAAAGTTTTCAAAATGCAAATTATTATGGGAATTTTAAAGTGACCCATTAAAGAAATTAAATGTTTTACCTGAAAGCCAGAAAAATGGCTTCATATTATTCATTCATTGAGACACTGTTTTTTTTTTATCTCATTTTACTTTTTTTTGCTTTACAGTGACTCATCAACTGTCAGGTCTTTAACATAATTAATAACGCAATTAAATGCCAGTTCCTATTTTCTCAAAAGTTATATTTCCCAAATCTTGAATAACATATGATTCCGTCAGCCTTTTCTAAGATTCAGGTTCTCTTTAAGGAAACCCACCCAGCACAGAGAGAGAAATGGGGACCGTAATTACGGTAATGAGTCAGGAAATCAATCAGGCATTCCAGAGACCCTTGAATCCGAGAGAGATTGACGGAGCCAGCGGTCTTCCGATCCCACGAAACGCAGTTTTATTTTGAGGGTACTTGAGGTTCTTTTTCTTTCAATCCAAAAGGGGCACCAAAAATTCTTCTTCCCGCCCTTCCTCCTCGAATACAAATTAATGATTTCTGGTCGGAATACAGAAACAATTTGAAGACAGATGTCCGCCGCTGGGGTGGTCTGTATCTCAGCCATTTGAGTGCTTTTTCGAATCATTCATTAAACTTATCGCTACGTGCAATTTTCTACCAACTTAATTGCTTGTAGGGTTGACGGCGTTTGGGCGGCTCTCCTAGTCACACCCTGTATTGTCACGGACCGTTTTACAAGTACTTCCCGTTGTGGTTCATGAATGGAAGAAAGACAGCGCCGAGCGACCCATAAATATTTATTAAGTGACGTTTCTTTTTCCTTTTTATTTGTCCCTCCGCAACCCCCTTTATATTATTGCTCTTGACTGGGTTATTATTCATTCTGAAAGTGATATTATACGGACTTCCTTTTTTTGAGTAAAGTGTGCTTCGCGTTTCCGTCAAATTTTAGATATCGAACAATGATTGTCGATTCTTCTGCAACAAATCAGGGTGGTGTAATGCACTCATTCATGGTCACATGTTTCTTGTTCTTTAATTAACTTTCTGGAGATTGTTTGAGATGCAACGCCACATATTTTTATTTTCATTTGTTGTGAAGGACTGATTTTTTTCTTTAAAAGCAGCATATGAGTCATTGATTTAGCAGAAAGAGTGATGCAAAGGGGGCAGGTTAAGGATATGACCTTCTTTTTCCCCTAACTGTCCTGAAAGTAAGTGCTTTGGATGTGACAGCGATTTGTGGTTTTTGATATAGTAAACCCCGAAGATTGCTTAACGATCCCAAAGAAGTGTCATTATGTGTTATAATCATTAATATCAAACATCACAAAAATATTTTGTGTTTTAAAAATTTTCTTGAATCAAAGTTTTCTAATTGTGTGAGTTGTAAACTTATACAAAAATCTGTTTATCAAAAATCTTTGAGTTATTAAACTCAATTTTACTCACAAAGTCATTACTCACATAATTGTATTAGATTACGGTCTTTTTTAAAATCAAATCTCTTGTCTCTTATTAAAAGAGGAATCTATTTAATGATTAATTATCTTAATGAAATTCGAGGTTAATTATTTCCAATAAACACAGCCATGTTTTGTTCTGAAATAGAACTGAGGATTAAAAAAAAAATGATTGAAAGTCAATTAAGCTTCATTTTGCCATTACTTATTACATTTTAAACTCTGGTGGTATTTTTTTTTACTTGGGATAAATAAAAATTTGTCTTTACCAAAGTGCCCCAAAATGTGAGTTTTTATATTATATTATTTTTCATTAAAAATTTTTTCGCACTTTTTTATAATTTCCTGTGACTAAATTCGAAGACACTGCTAGTTCTTTTACATCATTCAACTAACGATTGCATTTTCTTTCAAAAATTTTCTCGAACTGGGTTTATTTTAAGAATTATTTCTCCTTAGTCTGAGAAAAAATGAAAGCTTTTCAGCAGCTCCGGGCAAAGTTTAGAAAAAAACATCTGCTATAGTAATTGCGTCATTTTTTCACCTCTAGGGCTTGGGAGAAAAGAATTTGCCTTATTTGAAGATCCTACAGCTTTCCAAGCCCCCGCCCTCATTCATCATCTACTGTGCCAGGCGATGACATTAAATCTCTCTCCTCGTTCGTCTTTTCTCTTGCAGTTCCTACAGTTCCTTCTTTTCCTGAGTGCTCGCTTGCAAGGATTCAACATGCTGCCCTCGGGTGACTGTTCGTTGTCGCAGGATTTATTTTAATTGCACTTTTGGACGTTTATGGCAGTAAAAGTCGAGTTGTTTCTAACTAAAGTGAGCCCGACGTCAAGAGTAATTGAATACCTGATGGATGGGAGAACCTGTCTGGTGAATGTGACAAGAGAAATGCTTTGTCTGCTGGAATTTTCTGCATTTTTATCGCTTTCTATCCCGTCACCGGAGGAATGGACACCGATTGACCTTTTACACTTTTCCTTATCGTTGTTAAATATTTCACTTTGTTTTTCTGTGACTTTTTATTTCTCTCATTGATCTTTCTAAAGTTGCTTTGGCATCTTTTGACTCATTCTTTCACCTCGAGTCAACATCAAAAAATAGGCAATGTGTGGGCAGGAATTTACTGTTTGGAAAGTTTGTTCTATGTTTGAACTTATTGGCATTTTCCGTTTTTTTCTGTAACCGGTCATACAACAGACGCAGTTATTTTCAGTCGTAGGTATTAGGGTTAACCATTTTCTAAAGTCTTATAAAGATACACAAAAGCATTCCTTCCAAAGTGAAATATTTAGATGTCTCCAGGCACTACCCTTTTTTTTTCTTTTAGTTCTCATCCTTTCATGAAACGCGTTATGGGGTGTTCTCCCCCCGGTGCACCGTTTATCATTTCTCTTTCACTTTCAAAACTTTCATAACGAGCCACAAATCAGAAAAAAAGCTTAACAAGTTTGAGTTTCGAAAAACTCATTTAAACATGCTCCTCCCTATTTATTACTTTTAAATTTATATTATATATTTATAACTCATGGCAGAAGACATCTGCTGACACTTAACTCATCATAACTTTGCGATAAATATTTAACGCTTCATTTCCACTCAGTCGTCAAACTCCGCCTCCCCGTTTCCCTGCAGAATTTCTGCCAACCCTTTAACTCCTTCAAGTTCGGATGCGAAAATATTGAAGTGGGTCCTGCGTAACTGAGCTGACAGCTGCCTGCAGCCTTTTCTGCAGCCAAAAATTAAATTTGTATAATGAATTAGTGTAATTTAAGAGCAGTTTTTACTTTTACGATAAATAAGTTCGGGATTGAGGCCCTTATTGGATCCTCCATTATTACACTTTTCGCCGCAAAGTTGATTTTTTTAATATGCTTTTGGGTCAATGGGAAGTTTATGATTCTCGGTTCATTGTTTCAGCTGTCTTCACCCTAGTTTTCTCGGAAATCGTTTCAAAATTGTTTGTGTCATTTGATTTTAATGTCCTATGAAGTGGTCACGTCTGAACACCCTCTATTATAGAAATTCAGTTTATACTGTTGTAAAGAGCCGTTGTGGGTTATGTTGACTTTGAGCTTTTCTGTGGTTCACATAAACTGCGTCTACGGTATTTAAGGTGTCCTAATGCAAAATTGGAAATTGTTTACTTTTTCAGAAAATATTGTCACTATTAAGAGAATTAAACCAGTTTTAGTGGAGGGCGTCACATTTTTAGTTTTTAACTCTCGTTAGATTTCTTTATCGGGAGTTTCACGCTCCTTTATTCCATTCTATAAATGAATGGTTTTTTGAGAAGCTATTAGTGCCCGCCGCTAATATCTTCAAATTGTAAAACTGTCATAAATAAGCGAGAGTATACCTGACTACCTGAAGTTTGTTTATGTTGTCGTTGGAGAAAGTTTAAAACGGGCAGAAAAAGATGTTGGAAAATATTTACCGATTCGAGGGATTAATCTTAAGTGTTTGTTTTCCCCGTCATTTTTTTAAATATTTGATTTAGTTTTTTTATTGTATTCCAAAAAGGTTTTGCAGAAGGGAATATATTTAAAAGAGCAGAAAATACATTAGTTTGCTTTACTCTTTTTGATTTCATTAGTAGTTTGTGAGCCTTTTGCTTTTCAAAAATAAACTTATCTAAAACGTGAACTCCGTAGTAATTTCTAGCGAGCGGCCACAATCATAAAATGAACCCTCCGAACCGCATTATTCACAAAGCATTGGTTACACGTGGCAGCAAAGACAATTAAATACAAAAAGCAAAGAAATAAAGACTTCCCCTCTCGGGCCGTCTCAAAATCAAGTTAAAAGGTTTTTGGCATTAACGAAATGAAAAATTCTGATTTGATTTCCACCATTGAACACGTTAGAACAAAGCCCCGCGACTGGCTGAGTTTCATTTCGACCAAATGTTGTTGTAAGTAATCACCGTGAACCCAGAAATAATTAAAAAGCGTTGGATCCACGCGATTACTGCACTCCAGACGGGCACCGTTTTCGCCTTGATTTATTATGTTCAACTCACCTTCGAGTAAGATTCACCGTTTTTCTGCCCCCTGCGGCAATCCGCCCCCAATCCGCTCGGGCTGCATAAACCCGTGCTTTAGTGTTTCCGGGTTCCCTTTGTTAGGCTTTGTTTTGCTGTCGACAAATCCGGTAGGTTTTGTCTCATTCAGCCGCTTTCTGGAAGGTTTCAGGAAAGCGGCCTTTCCAAAATATTAACTAAAAATTACGAGCGCGTGTTCAAAGAGGAAAAAACCCTTAAAAGCTCTTCCGGTTAGAGGCAGCTTAGTTGGATGAACTGATCCTCTGTATGGGCTGCCAATATTCCTTTCCTCTTTTTACGTTTCCTTTTAAATCTTTTGTCTTAATTCAAAAGGTTCTTTTATTGGGCCTCTCTCATCCTGCCTTCCCCCCCCCCTGCCCCGTAAAATGCCTTTCTTTTCTTTTCTTTTTATTATCCACTCAGAGAAGGGGAAAAATTTCCCTCGCTTAATTAGCGGTTTTCGTGCTGACGTTTCACGTGAGAGAATACATCTTAAGATTTCAATGAAATTTGTTCATTTTGTTTTGTATTCACGTGTTTATTTTTTGTAAGAGGGATACTTGGATGTAAAAACATAAAAAGGAAATGTTGTTGGTTAGAACTACTGAGCGAAGATGAAAACTAAAAATGAAAAACGCGAGAATAAGTAAGTGGCTGTCAAAGCTGGGTTTTTTGAAATGACAAAGGAAGTAATTTTGTCAAAAAAGGAAATATTAGAAAGAAATGAAGAAGGCGATTAATTTTGTATCTTGGGCTTTTCCTCTTGTATGGTGCCTAGAACTCTGCTTAACTTACTAATGTACGTTTTGTAATGCACAGCAGTATTTCAACCGATACACTGAGTGCTGAAGCCCTCGAATTAGTGTAAATTTGACTTTTGTGGGAATAATAAGAAGTTTCCGTTTTGAGAACCATCTCAAGCGTGACCATAGAAAGAAAATGATTAAGGAGGACGAATTAACAGTGAAGGACAAAAATAATCAGAAGATTTACAAGAGAAGGAAAAAGGAAACAGGTGCACACTAAATCAGATCTTTTTCATACTTTTATCTGTACATAATTAGGTGAATAGAGAAGGGAACCCTGAAAAGAACAATGCAAACCGGCGTGCCATCGAGATTAAAAACGCAATGCCAACTCTCTCCAAAGGCTATCGCTTCCTTTCCCTCCCAAAACAGTTAGGTGATTCCATCCCATAAGGGAAATCCTGTTTTTGGTAAAAACAGCCGACCAGCTTTCTTCCCTCTTCCCCTCCCTCTCGAAACTGTCCATTCTGGCAAAAAGTCAAAAAGTTTAATGAGACAATAAAACGAGCATTTTCATTTCATTCGTTCGTATCTTCTGACACAGAACCCAATTAAAGGAAAACCATAATTTTAATGACGTAATGAGTGAGTGCAGGGAAGGGGGGTCAAAGGTATGTAGCTGGATCTTTTTCACACCTCTGTTTACCATATTGACTGCTTACTGGCTTAGATGGACCGCCGCCTTCTTGAAGGGGAGAGGAGGTGATGTAATTTCAGCTTGTACGATTGTTTTTAAAATTTACACTCCCTTACCTTTTTTCAAAACTTTTAATATTTTTACTTAAAATTTTGGAAAATTAAGTATAACTGTAAACGACAAATTGTACTTTCCTAAGGAAATACAGTGTAGAAAGAACGCAGGTGGATTTTAAAAAAATTAACGATTTAATGCTGTGGGCATTAACAAAAGCCATAAGTGTGAATGAAAATAAAATTGAGGAAATAAAGAGGGTAACAAAAAGAAAAATACAATTTGTTCCAAAGTGCAAAGTGTCTTTGCTTCGCCTCTAAGAATAAACTCCTTCTGATAATTTTGTGCTAATAATTTTTAAACCAAGCACTAAAGTTTATATTGTAACTTTTATTGTTATAACCTTTACAGAACTTTTTTCAGTTAAATAATAATTTTGAGAGCTTTTGAAATATCTTTGCGACTCTGCTATTTCATCGAAAAATTGATAAAAAATTAATAATGAATTTAATTTTTAATTCGCAGTTTTTTGGAAATTTCAGGAAATCTTCACTTTTAATTATTAAAAAGCTTTTTCTTTTTTCGTAAGATTCTCGAAAAGACCGTGGGAGTCCATTTCCAAGCCAATGGAAAAGCAGAAATAAAATCAAAAACATTACAAAAGAAAGTAAAAAACATTAGATTATTAAAAAACTCATGATTATGTCGAGATCAGCTTTTAGATCAGTCGTATTATGATGAATTTGTCGAAACGTCGACTGACATCGAAAATTTAACGCGGTGTAAAAACCACATGACTGATGCGTTTTACTTCAAATTTAATTGCTGCAGAAAGTTAAAATCCATAAGTTAATTAATGACTTCCTATTTTGGGGATCTAAACTGCCATTTATCAAATCGTCAATAGAGTTTATATTTGGCCGGACGATGAATAGTTCAAAAGACCCTTCAAAAAGCATTTGGAAAGAAGATCCAAAAGAATTGCAACCTCTGACTGGTAATTAATTCTATTTGAAAGAATTGAAGAACCGGAAAAAGGTATATGAAAAGCAGTAATAGAAGTCACCTGGCGAGTCATAGGAGGAAATATTTGGTGTCCGTTTAATCCAAATGGAATGTTGCAGCGAAAGACTCACTAAAGTTTCACTGGAATAACAGAATAAAAAGGAAATATGTTTGCTCTAATATTAAATACTAACAATCATTGATAGTTGTTATCTTTTGACAAAAAATTCCGCACTAATTGGTCCGACGTCGGCTGTTTGGGGAATTCGGTTACTGGGCAAAGTTCTTTTGTCAATGCACCCATTGTAGAACTGTGTCAGCAGAATCATGCTGTCGGAGTGCGGCTATTGCTTGAGATTTTTATGTACATTTGGTTCAATCGGGTTTAAGCTGAAGTTTGCTTTTTTTAAATAGTAAAATAAGCTCCTCGAAAATTCGTTACAGCGATACTGACTTAAGCAAAACTATTTACAACTTCGTTTCATCTGGAAAAAGTACAATTGTTTCTGAACAAAACAATCAAATATTAACACCAATGTTTCAGGACAGTTTTTCTGACAAACAAAAACATATTTAGAAAACATAAAAAAAGAGACTTTGGTTTGCTTAAGTGAACCTGTAAAAAAATGTTCCTTCAAAAAAACATTTTTGGGAGAGTGCCATCTAAAAAATCAAATAAATTATCAGTCAACCGAAGAAATGGAATGATCAATTTCCAAAGTAATAATTACGAAAGTAGCTGTTCAGAGAGAAAGAGAGACAAGGATGAAAGCCTTTACCAAACTCCCACGAGGCGCTTAAAACGATTCATTATTGCTTAATTAACTTTAAAGTTGTTCCATTTTTTCGTGTTGAGGTGGAAACATGACCTAACTTTTTTCTAATGCGTTATGGCTGTTATAAATATTAGTTTATATGAGAATCTGTCGGGGTTCGGGTAAAAAGTTATGGTGAAATTTTCCCTCTATCTCTCGAAAAATACCTCAAGACATGTGCAAGTTTTCTCGTTGATGGTAGTAAATTCCGGAAGGACTTTAGTCTCTTCGAAGTTTGTCTTTTCTTCTGGTCAGCGCATCCTCCGATTTCCAAACTCTGGCGGAGAATCTCCGAGAACCGGAAACCACTTCCAGTTTTAATTTCCTCACTACTGCTTTAATATCCTGTAGTTGCGGGGTTTGGAGAATTCCGCTGCCTGACATGATCTTGATAGATAGGTGGTGTCCTCGCCTGAGGGTTGACTTCTTGCAGACAGCTGAGTGAGTGAGCGATCCAAAGCCGTTTAGACTGCACGCGTTCGGAAAATAATGATGAAGCTAGTTCCCTTATCAGGGTAGCGGATTACAGGAAGATTTGAAACGTAATATGTGGTTACGGCAATGCGAGTCAAAACATGTGGTGGTGAAAATGGAGGAGCTGAGGGGAGGAATTCTCCACTGGGTGTGACCGCGAATAAATGGAGTAGCGGTTTTCCCACTTTTATGAAAATCTCAACCGATGATTAAAATGTAAAAGTGAAGACGGTGATTTGATTTTTCGGTTTAAAAATTTTACGTTTTACGTCAATTGGAAGAGTGAAAAATTATCCACCGTGTTAAGCGGTGTTTTCAAGTTTGCAGTTGAAAAACTTCCGAAACTCACCCTTTCCCTTTTCCGAGTATCGATCAAAACATAAAAAAGAACTCCCAGTTTACCTCTTCAGAATCTGAACCCTCGTACAGGT
The DNA here is from genome assembly GCA_028293925.1 of Brueelia nebulosa. NCBI lineage: Eukaryota > Metazoa > Arthropoda > Insecta > Psocodea > Philopteridae > Brueelia > Brueelia nebulosa. The sequence continues at coordinate 3,394,121 of JAQIBA010000002.1, forward strand.
GTTTCAGAGAAAAAATTATTACGGGGAAACGCCATCTTCACATGCACACCCTCACACAGAATTTTCTACAACCCCTCTTAAGTTTCATTTTTAGTTTTACGACTGCGACCTGAGATGATGTGGTTTACATTTCTCATTTTGATAGTTGTTGCTTCTTTTTCTTTTGCAACATCAATTCATCTTTGTAAGAGGGCGTTTGAAGATAATATCCGATCCCAAATCGTCTTGAAAAGCACGAGGAAAATTCTTGAGGCGACATTAAAGATTTAAGAAATGCAGAATTTAATTATTGGAACTTTATATAATAGAATTGAAGAAAAGCGTATCCGAGAAATTTAAAAGAAGCTTCATTATTTCGAATGAGATTATTAAGGCAAAAGATCGAGGAAGGAAGGGAGGGAAGACCCTAATTTTCTAACCCAAAGAATTATCTGGTTCAATGATGTAATTTGTATAAAAGGAATTCAAAATCAAGTTTTTCTTTTTAGTAAAACGCTTTTGATGAAAGCTTCATTAACTTAAGTATATGAAAATTTTTTATTTAAGTTCAATGCTTCGCGCGGAAGTCCTGTTAAAGATATTCAGAGAGAGTTCCAATCAATTTATTAATTTCCATCTTCATTAAAATTTTTTTTTAATTTCTTATCTCTGAACATCCGATACGGTTATTTAAAAAGTTGCAAAAGTGTAACAGCTTTTCATCCTAAAAAAAAGATCGGAAAAATTCCTTGACAAATCCTCAATTTTATATGATTAAATTAAATCCCAAACTGTCGTGAAAATTCAATTTTAAAAACTTAAAAACAAATTTACAATTTCATAGTTTCTTGATTTAGACTGGATTCAAGTGAACGCATATCCTTCTCCCAATCCTCCCAGTCATAAATTCGGTAAAGGGCGAAGACTGAAACGTTTTAAGACAACTAAAACTGTAGAAAACTTAACAGTGTGTGTTAAACTCCGAGGGAAAGAAAGTGCTAAGACAGACAAATGTTTTGTTATGGTTTTCCTAATTTACGTTCCGACCGCCCTCTTTTCACTGTACAATTCTCGAGAGCAGAAACAGTAAAAGTGTTTCCTTAAGACGAGCAATATGGGATTGTGAACGGCAGGTCATAAATGAGGTAAAGAGCAAAACACAAGTTTCAGGAATGTGGAGTAAGGACAGCGGTGGATAATGGCGGGGGTTGGGATTACATTAAAGGGAAAAACATTTCTCTCGACCGCGTACAATTCCAAATAAGGCGGATCTCTTTTAAGGTCATAAATAAAATTAACGGAGTTGTTGAGTTGTAATTTGTAACGGAGTAAGGAAGCAGGAAGGGGGAGGAAGATGGGGGGAGAGATGGAATCGGGGAGACAAAGATGTTGAAATTACCTGGTTACTGCCGTAAATTATTATTTTGGAACTGGAATATCTCAAACTGAGATTTTTATGGTCCATAAGCCCAAATACAAACATTTTTTATTTTTCAGGAAATCGCTCACATGGGGTTTTTTTATTGAGTACCAAATTCAGGGGCGGCTCGCAGATAGTCTCTCCCCTCCTGCTAAGACTTTGGAAATACCAAAGTTAGGGGAGCTTTTCACTGAATATATAAATATTAAACCGGTTATTCCACCTTTGAAAATACTTTCCGTTTCGGTACAAAACTGGAAAAGGCTTAAAATAAGTGAAGCCATGAAAAAAATAAAAGAAATAAAAACCGGGAACGAGGAAAAAAGGCATTCAAGCATAGGTACCCATTCCTTAATTACATTTTAGAATTAGAATCGGCTTTGAAATTAGTAGGATTTGGGGAGGCTCGCGTTTTCTGTCTGAAAGAACTTCTGTTTCCAAAGCAAGAGCCGCCACTGATAAGAACCTTGTGCAAACACAACAAAATTTTAATTTCTTTCTTAAACACTGGCATCTTGTCGAATTGGCTGCGAATTAAATCGTTAATAAATTAGGAGTCCAAAGACTCAAAGGAATCCTCATTTTAACAGTTAGATGAACTAGTCCGTAAATTACTTACGTTGGTGACTACTTGACTACTTGTTGTCTTAGAGAATCTAATACTCGGATTAGGTTTTGTATTTTACGATCGAACTTAGTAAAAAAGTTCTCCCTTAAATACAGAGTAAAAAAAACTAGAAACGCTTTACTTGTTCTACCGGGGACGGAGTTATTAAAATGAGGTCAGGACAATATGGATTGGCGATGTGCAGCATCTGTTCTAGCGTCCTAGTACTTTAAAAAATTATTGTTAATTTTCCTTTCACCTTTTCCATATTAAAATCCCGAATGTCTTTATTTAAATAAAATACAGTTGTAAAATACTTGACGTAGAATAATATTTATTAATAGGTTTCATTTAATGTAATTTTAAAGAAGAGCCTCCAGAGCCCGAGGTCGCGATAATTGCGGGCTCCCCATCGGGGAGGTGCTTCAATGACTATCATGAATTATGAGACAAAGGCCCTTTTCTGGTTTAAATTAAACTGGACTCGGAATATTTCGGACCTCACCAGGTAGGACATAATTGATTGAAATAAGTGTCGGGCCCTGGATGATAAATGAAATAGAGGGGTGGTACGGGGCGGAAGCTTAAAAGGAGAAGATAAAATATTATAGTGTTGAACTGAAAGCGGAGTCAGTATTTTTGGAAAAATTAAAGTTGGCTAAGGTTCGGGATTAAATAATGGGAAAGGGTTTCTTGGCATTGTTGCCAAAACTGATGCTTTTGGTCAAGAAGGACTGAGCTTTTCCGAGCCATGAAGAAGTGCTAGTTTTCATTTGTTATTTACATTGAGTGATGTCTTTTTTTACTTTCGAAAGGATTTTCCCTCTCAAAGATCAAGATTGAATACAAATCCTAAAATACCTCAGATTTGCTCGGATTGCAAAATAAAAAAAATAAAATTGCTCGGATACTTTACCTAATTAAATAGCACTTGTAATTTAATGCTGTCGACATTTGTTCTTGCAGAACAATCTTTTATGTATGAAATTCTTGTCAGCAATTTTTATTACTATCAAAATCTTGAAGGAGACTGACGAAAATATATGATAATTTGATTGCTCTTTTTCTGACCCATTTGAAACATGATATGAACTGAGTCGGACACTTTTTAGATAATGAGAAAAAATTATATCAGAATATGTATGGAGAAAAACAAATAAATTTAAAGCTGAAAAGGGAAAATTCACCCCCGCAAATAAAAGTCGGCGGTAATCTCCCCCCAACTGTGAGAACCGAAATTCTCATCGATTTAGTAAAATTTAATTAGAAGACCTTCCGACCCCCCATGGAAAACTAAGCTTCCGACTAATTTACAGTTCCCGCCTGACTTCTCTCTCTCAATTAATGCACTTCCGAAGGGGTTAACTGCCAGGAGAATGATAGCCGCGAGAGATTTGCTGTGGCGTGGACCGCAGATTGCCAGGGGAGAAAGGAGAACAGTTAACTCTTAATTAGGTCGCATTTATGATTCCCGTTTAATATTCGGGATTCTTTACGGTTAAACAAATAGAAAGTTTGGCCAAAAACGAATGCTGAGTTTCGTCAGAATATAATTCAGCAGAGATTTTTGATTTTAAATAGAAGAGTTGACCAGGTTAGAATTTCAACCCTTTTACACCAAATATATGGTCTTCTTTCGAACATTCCAAAAGGAAAATTCCTGGAGAATAAATTTGAAAATTAAATTTTGATTTTTCATTAGCATATCTAGACAATTAAAGCTGAACTCTGAAAGTTCTACATTATTCTGAAAAGCTGCACTTTGTTTAAAAAACAGCTTAATATTTTAAAATGACTTTTTTTCAGTTAATTTAATCATAAAATCACTGCCATTTTTTTTTTAAAAAGCGAGAAACATATAGAAAGAGAACAAAAAACCACTTCTGGTTGAACGGTTTCGTATAGGTTAAACTTTCAGTTTCTGTAATTCAATTTGGTCTTGGAGAATCATCCGTTGTGCCTTTTATATAAAAATTTCTCTCTGTTATTCATCCCCCATTCAGTGCAGCTTATCTGACTTTCATTTTGCACCCTAATCGTCGTTTTAATTCTCTTTCTCTTTTTTTTTCACACGTTAGACTGATGTATCGAATTGGAGCCGTGAGCAATGGTCTTATTCACAATGAGATGTCATCTCCAGGTTTTTGCCTTCTTCCCAACCCGTCCGCCTCTCACAATTAATTCTCCAGCCTTAAACAAATGATACTAAAAGCTTTTTTATGTTTATATATTTCCTTGTTTGTTCCGGTTTCAGGGGTGAGCAAAAATCGGAAAAGGCAGTTTGCAAATTTCCCGGTCTCTGCTTAATCAAATCTTACCAAAGTAAGGGACTGAATTAAATTAATACAATTAAAAGTGAAAAATTTGGGTCAGTTACAGCAGTGTTAGACTTTTCTTTCGTGAATTTTCCTTCAAGTGAAGTGTTTCTGTTAGCGATTTTGCTGCCGTAAATTTTCATGAAATGTTTTTGGGAAAGCAAATATGTTTTTGAATTTTTTTAATTTGAGCTTTACTTTGCTTTGTATTAGTGTTTTTTTGACTCTTCATCCACAATTGAATTGGTTATCATACCAACAACTGAAAGAAAAATTTGCCTTTTCAAATTTAACTCCTTCATTTAATTATTTTTTAAATTATTTACACCTGTGAAGTTATTCGATTAAATTAATAAGAAAACAAATTCTAACAACCGGAATGATTTTTAAAAAAAATTGATCAAGGAAAAACTTATATCGACTGGTCGTAAATGGAATGATTCTAATTGTTGAAGTAGGCGCATAAAAATATGCGAAGAATTTATCGATTAAAAATAGATCGCAAAGACTTTACGTAATTATTAATTCAGTCATAACATCAAGTGCAATTTGTGCAATAGGTCGGCGAACCACCATTTATGTTAAGTCAGTGTATCGATCATAAAACAGGTCTGTTAGGAATCCCAAATTATTTTTAACCCAAAATGACGACCCGGTTTGGAGATAAAAACCCCTTTGATGGAGAAATGCGCGTCAAAAGCGATTTCAAACTACCGAAAGGGGTGGTTTATCTTAGGAAAGTCATTAAGTTTGGGACTGAAAATTCCAGAATCGCTAAAAACCAGATTGTAATATAGGTGTTTGAGTTTTAAAAAAAAAAAGAAAAAATAATTAAGGATGAAGGCAATAAAGGGGATGAGAGTGGGCATTAGTTTGAATTTCGCTTTTAAGACATTTTAACAGACGTTAAATAAAAATTCGTTTTTCAGAAAGGTTTTTCCTCTAATAGTTTTTAGAAGATTTGATATAAAATCTTTTTTTCTCGTTTTTGCTTTAGATTCGAGTAAAAAATAAGGGTTGGGCTGACAATATTGATTTCCTTTCAAATTTTCTTTTTTACCATCCCTGCCTAGCACACTTCGCCAAATATGGGGGGTAATTAGTTAAGGAAAAGTTATTATTCGGCTAATTTTTATTTCAGTTTGACGTCGTAAAATGTTTTAGAGAAGATCAATTACTGAGCAGTCACATTTCTCTTTTTTCTTTCATCCCCTACTTTCTTGTAAATAATTTTATGATTTTAATGCCTTTCTTTTTTCTTCGTTTGCGGAAGATTACGTAGTGTTATGAACGCAGTCGATCTGAGATTGGGCGTGAACTTATGTGATGAAGTGTTAAAAAATCCAAATTTGGCTGCACTGGAAAAGAGCTAAGGAGGCCGAAAGGCTCACGAAAGGTCGTTACAACAAGGAAGTCGCGGGTCGTGCCCGTGTTATACTGGTTTTGTTGTTGTTGCTCCCTCGATTGCTTTTCAATGGGAGTCGCGTTATATTTGCTTTTAAAAAAGCAACAATAAGTTCAAATTCAGAACAAACACTCTGCGGCAATGAAAACACCGGCTTAAGTGGTTTCCGTGCTTTTTGTTTAAACAACGAGAAGCTCCATTTATATTTACCTGCCCCCCAGCAAAATACTTATTAACTGTCATGCTTAAATTTTTTGTTTTGACATGACCGAGTCCAAGTGGGCCCTCGCTTCTCCGGCCTCTTCTCTTTATTAACAAGGTGTTGGATTTCGGGAGCGTGGCAGCCCCGAAAAACTGAAACTGGATTTCAGCATATTCACAGCTGATAGAAAATTATTTCGAGCGTTTATAGGTTAATTATTAACGTTTCAAAAGCCACGAACGATTCGGTGTTTTTGACTTTTCATAATTCTCGGGAGAGGGGCCGCCTCGTGGGAGTTACTGGAAATCGATTGTCGAGATTAAATCAAATTTCGCAGTTGCCGAACGAATTGAATTTGGTTATAATTCTGTTGATATCATTCCTTTGATAGAGTTATCCCCGGAAGTTCTTATTAATTAGCGGTATTTTTTTAATTTATAAATAATTCTTAACCTAATATTCATTTGTTCTCTAAAAGAATCGCAAGTATGATTTTGGGTTTAGTAAAAAACCATAGTTTTTCTAAAATTTACCTTTAGAGGTGATCATCCGATGTTATTAATAAAAAATTAACTTTTGATTCTGCACGCGGAGCACAATAAACAAAATTCCAGAAGCAAAGTTACTTCACAGTCAAATAAAAAATCCCAACGGCTGTTTTTAGGTTTAATAATACTCAGCGGGCTCTCGTTCATTCTCAAACCTGAATGGAATAACTACCCCTTATTATATCTAATCACTCAATCAATCTGCCAAAAGTGATAAAAATCTCAGAATAACTTCATTAATTACATGGTCTCCCGGGGGCCTTTCAAACCCCCTGCCCCGTAATTCAGAAAACGACAACCAGCAAGAAAATTATGCAAATGAAAGGGGAAAAAATCTGAAAAGAATTTCTGAATCTCAATAACCTCTCGTTGGGATCTTCTGCGATCCTTTTCCCCGGTGAATTTCGACACTTCATAACTCTCTAAATCTTATTTCTACAAAAGCTGTCGAGTTCATTTTCCCTTAAGGCATACATCTAGGTTTCATTTTCCGGTATCAAGCTTCCGAGTAAGGTTCTACTCGCCAGCATAAGTATCCTTCGTTCGACCCCAAGCTATACACGTGCGACTGTTTTAGTTCCAGTCAAGCATAAATCTTTAAGTTTTGTTCCTCCTACCGTATAGTGCAGCCAACTCCATCCTCCACGGAGGAGAAGATGTTTGCGCACGCCATTTGTTATAACTAATATAAAGACTGCACTCAAAGCAGATATCGAAATGAAAAATAATTAAACGGCGAGAGAGTTTGTTCTGAACGCCGGAAGTCACGTCGGATGCATCAACATCCGGAGATGGGTTCCTTTAGAAAAAGAAAACGGGGAAAGGCGTGAACTCGAAAAGAAAAAGAATCGGGCTTTAGGCAATTATTTTCATTTCATAGAATAGGGCGTTAAATATAAGCCTTAAATTTGATGTGTTATTTATTGTATTATTTATATTTATACTATTAACATATTTTATGCATCCGTGAATCGAACTTTTTTCTTGTCGTTTTTGTTATTAGATTTTAATGCGATAAATTTATTCCATGTGATATATTAACAGATAATAAATGAGGAGAAGAAGAGAAAATTAAAAACTCAGGGAGGGGGAGAAGGATGAAGATCGTAAATATGAAAACGGTGGAGAAAAATTTGGAATTTCAATTTCTGCTTTGCATTTATTTCTTTAATAGAATGAAAGAACTGGTATGTTGTTTAGTGCCCCGGGGGATCGAAAGTGACAGCAGCCTCGCAAATGGTGCAATAGGCAATGATATTTAAATTTTATTTTAGGAAAACAAAAGTGGATGCGACGAGAGTTCCCTCCAGTTACCGAAATGCTGTTCTTCAACGTTTCCACCGTTGGTGACAACGAAGAAGTAACACTAGCCCAGCTACATCTCTACCGCAGAAGACTCACCAAAAGCCACGTGAGCTACCAAAAAAAATATCTTCCCTCCCCCTATCGAGTCGTCCTGTACCAGGTTCAGCCTAACTACAGATACAAGAGCCACGAGGACGCTCGCACGATGAAACTGGCATCGCTTCCGGTGTCGCATCTTACCAAGGGAGGATGGCACACCCTCGATGTCACCGCAGTCCTCAGGGAGCTCTTGATAAACGCCCAAGGGCCGATCGAGCTCCTATTCGGGGTCCATTTCGAGGCCCCAAAGAGACTAGACAAGAAAAATTCACCGCTCGTGCCGTTAAAGCATTTCCTCAAATCCCCGGGAACTCGCACGCCCGAGCAACCGTACAAAGCGCCCTCGTACCTGGTTGTGTTCTCCGAAAAAGATCCCTTCTTCGATGATTCCGAAGAAAGCGAAACGCCATCAGCAGCAAGTAATTCAATTCCCATCCCGCAGCCTGACATTCTCGGGAAGCATTTGTTTAAGGAGAGACATCTCAAGCATAAGGTGCTCAAAGAGAGGAACAATATCGCCGACACCTCGGATTCCCACAGCGTTTCAAATTTCATACAAGGCGCCAATCCCGCAGCGAAAAAAGTTTCGTTCAAAGAAAACAAACTGAAAAGTCTATGGAAACACGATAAGGCGGAGAACGAAGTGCTGAAGAGCGACGTGGTCAGGCATAAGGTCAAGCACAAGGGAATCGAGGTGAAAAGGTCAAAGGCCGACGAATTAGCGCTGAAGGAGAGGACTAAACTCAAGTCACTGCCATTTCTCCATGCCAACGAGGTGGAGGAGATTAGGCAGACGTTGAGGAGATTGACAAGATCCGGAAGATCCGACAAAGCCGGAGGACAGGATGATAAGGCGGTTAAAGGACGCCATTAAGGTAAGTTTCAAAACGCTAATGTGCGTGTGTTTATGTTAACCGTCACTAAGAGGCTTTCTTGGGGTAATTGTGGAAATCATTCTCTTACTTGTAGCTGACAGGGTTAATGTGCTTTCCCCATTCCTTTAAATTGTTTTCTCTAAATAAAATTTGAAAAAAACTGAAGCTGATAAAACATCAGCAAAGGCAGAGATAGATCGTCTAAAGGGCTGAAATAAAAGCGGGAAACACACTGTCTGTTATAAAAGATTCTTTTAATGAGATTATGATTGGTTACATTAAAAACGTCAAACAGATGTTTCCCCCCCGGTGACAGGCACGACCCATCAGGTACAAACCTCGTTGGTTTCAAATTTTCTTTTTTTTTCTTCGAAGACTACGCCGAAACCAAATCTTCTTCACTTAGTTCCAATTAAGCCGTAGGTAAGACAGTTTTTGAATTAAAAAGGGAGTGACCGAAAGACTGACTGGATTTCGCTTAATAATGAATTTTATTGAATGATAAGTTGCAATCAGCTGAATTTTATACAGACTCAAATCTCTTCGACGAATTAAAATTAAACCGGAAATAGAGAAAAAAATTAGTTTTTAAATGCAATTTAGACGATGGTTTCCGATTGTGGTTGCACAGGATTATAGCGTGATGATAGAAAGAATGGAGTGCGTTTGGACAAAAGCGAAGGTGATCGAAAGCAGAAAGAAGTGAAAATAATTTCGAATTACTCTAATTTTATTGCTCACAACCTCAAAGTAATTATCTCTGAAGTAATTATTTTTTATTGGGGGCAAAATACTAAAAAATATTCCTTTGATTATCTTACGCGGGCTTTGCCTCTCCTGCAGCATCTAGTTTCATTTTGGTGGCTTTCATTGGAATACTCTTTCTACTTTATGACGGCGTGTTTTTTTCTTTTTCTGTGCACGTGTTGAGCCCCTCCCTTTACCTCCTCAGTCTGATATTCTTGCGTCGAATTTATTTAAAAATTTGCCTTTTGAAAAATCTTAAGACCAATAGGAAAACAGATTGTTGAGTTTCTGTTATCCGTTTCGAAGGTATTATATGCAATAACAAAGCTGAAGAATTAAAAAGTATCGTATGCTGTCGGTCAAAAGAGAAAGCAGAAAGTGAAATAGAAATAAAGTGTTAAAATAACCCTTTACTTAGATTCCCTTTTTTATATTTGTTTTCATGTTTTTATCATTTTCAATCTCAAATCACAGCCCTGTTTGACATTTCCAGAAAAATGAAGAATTTTAAGCCAATTGCTCGTACCTGGTCTTTTCCCACCATTTGAACCCCTATTTTAATTCTCTCATGAAAGGTCCGACCTTGACACCTGAGCCTCACGCACCGTTTAAAATGTCTGGAAGCCATTTTTTGGGGTCCTCTGCCTTTCATCAATACCCGAAAGAAAAATATTAAATTTCATCAGCGTTAGATTTCTTTTAATCTATAATGATCTTTTAGGGGTTTTTCTTTCCTTTCATTTTCTCATATTCCTCTCTCTCTCTCTCTCTCTCTCTCTCTCTCTCGCCTTTTGTCATGACCGTAATTATCTTTTTGTCTTAAAGTTTCCGGAGTATTCTCATTTTTTTTTGCTTTTTGAAAAACATTTTAGAAATAAAGTGACATTCTTTTTTAAACTGTATATTTTGCGGATGATTTTCAAGGGCTGCCTTTTAGAAGGCACCTGCAATTCTGTCAACGCGTGGAAAATGTTTTGCTCCCATTTGTTTCTTTCCTTTAGTACTCTACTCCTCCCTTGACGGTACAGACTTCAGCCTGTACATATGCCAGTCATTTTCACTATGTTAATCGGAAGGGAACGTGTATCGGGAATAGAAAAGGAAAGAAGAGAACTCGAAAAGAGTTACGCATCTGAGTGTTTAAATACGGCAGGAACAAGAGATCACAATTACTGTGTGAAAAGTGAAAAACTTTGGCGAAAAAAACAGGGCCAGAAGATTAGGAAGATAAGTCTTTCGTCATGAATGAACACTCAAGGGAGGCTGTGAGGAAAAAATGAGACCTCGACGAGGAGGGGTGGAAGTGCCAATGCTTAGAAGTCAAGAGCCAATGCTCGGAAGGCGTTTCCGAATGATTTACTGCAATTTCCCGCATTGTTTGGGTTGGGAAAGCGTTGGAAAATTTCCCAAGAAGTCAACTCAACAGGACACATGTCACATAGCTTTTGGAGTTCTGATTTAAAGGTTGTGCGGCAGAAATCGTTTTTACGACGGCGACCCATAAAACCAGTGGAGTGTCCCAACGCTGAAAAAATAAGCGGAACCCTAAGGAATTGAACCGGAAAGACGAAGTAGTAATGAAATTTTTTCCAGAAAAGGATTTCCGAGGAAAAAGAAAAGAAAAATTGGCGGAGGGGAAGGGGAGTCGGTGCGGGGTTCAAAATAAAGGATTTAAAACCTCCGGAGTCAGTGACATTCAACACGTGAATGCCGCTCTAGGGCTCGTTAAAACCAGAGCCTAATTCTTTGCACCGAAAGAAAATTAACTTCCCTTTGTCAGGACTTTAATTTAATTAGGTTAATTAATAGTTTTCAATCAATTTTAAAAGTCGGCCTAATGAGTGCCGTAGAGTTTCGCTTTTTTGTCACGGGATGTCGAGACCGCTGGCAAAAGATTTACAGAATTGTTTTCTCTTTTTATCGAAGTCTCGACGCGAAGGCTACACCAGGTTTCAATTGCCTGAAGACATGAATGAATCGAAAGTCACATTAATTTCAGTTAAAGGATGAGCTATCATGTAAAAGTACCATTCAGGTTGGTCACCCCGAGAAAATGACTGTGCACCTCTCAACCCTCTACCATAATATTAACCCTTTCCTTCTGACCCATATCCGACAAAACGCTTTACTTTAAAAGAAATTTCTAAACATGTTTAAAGAAGTCGTCCTCTAATGTCACGCTTCCTTAAGTTTTTTTTCATGTGGGCTAATTTTAATTTAAAAAACAAATTCTATTGTTCTTTTGATTGCTACCGGCTGCTCTAATGTTAACAAAAAAGATAACCATCTTATCGGACTACCAACTCCTCTTGAAAAAACTTTTCTATTAACCCTTCTATATAAAGCACAATTGTGTACCGGAGAGGATTACAGAGACGGAACATCTTTTCCATTTCGAACGCCGAACAGTCCACCATTTTGCTTTTCCGAAACTATTAATTTAATGAGTCATACGAACGCGGGGCAAACGTGCGCCTACACGGAGAAGTCGCTCATCCGATTGATGTTCTTATTATAAAACACAAGCACTTAACAAAGGAAATTTTAATGCATAATTCATGTTCAGACTGACCTGAACCCTCTTTTCGTCCGTCCTCTCGATCGTAAAGACTCATTTAAGGAACTTCGAAACGGTAACAAACGTGTTGTGTTTGGCCCCCATGTCCCCCCCTGTAAACTTTGTGTTTACCTGTCATTTCAAGGCAAAGGGAAAGGACTGTTTGTAATCACTTTGTTTTAATTTGTTCTAATTTACGTGAGGGGATGAAGAGGCGACCGCTTTTGTAAACATTTAAAAAAAAGTCGGGTCATTGTGTTGGCGAGGCGTTTATTCCCAACAACCGCAAATGACTCTCACCCACTTTTCCCCCGACAGAAAACGATTTCCAAGTCACTGAACTAAATAAGCAGGAACTCTACAGTCCTGTAGATTCATAACTTTTAAGCAAAATAAAAACATTTTGGGAACTGTTGTTCCCAAATCAGATCAAAAAGAAAACTTTTACAAATATCTTCCAAAGAATCATGAAGCAAAAGACTCTTTTCTTTATTCTTTAAATGTGAATTAGAGAAAAAGGATAAAAGTGGCTGGCTGAAATCTCTGAATCTGAGGACAAAGATTTCTCATTGTAAGGAAGAAACCGTTTCTCAAAGTTAGGGAAGTGGCGGGAGGAAATTAAAAATGAAAAGACAAACAAAGTAGAGTGAATAGATGGTTGCAATCAAGTCGATACGTGACATGAAGTGTTGGGGGTCCTACCTGAGTCGTAATTTAATTTTGGATTCTCGTTGCGGTTGAGGGCTCCGCCTCTCACGAATCAAAAATTATTAGCCTCATTAACTGCATTTTTCCTTTGCAAAGGGTGTTGGCTGTCGGTAGTGTCTGCACTGGAGAAATTCTGTTTTTTTCGCCACCCACAGAGGATCTACTCTGCACCTGTCCCATTATTTTGTTTATCGTGTCAGTGGTATTTTTACCGTAGCACCGAAGCTGTTGTTAAGCTCCTTCATAAAAAGGAAACCACATTAGGGAAAAAACTGAGCGGAGTCTCTGATCCGTAACAAGGATGGGGGAAAAATCTTCCTTACCGGAGTCTGGAAAATTGTGTTCTTCACGACATATGCACTCCCAGGAATTTATCTTCATAATAATTTATTGCTCAATATGAAAAATATTCCTTTTTTCCGTCCCTTCATCTCTCTCTACTGCCCACTTCGTCGTAGCCTCATTTATTCTATCCTTTTCGCAAAAAAACTCGTCCTATCCAACAGCATTTGGCAGCACTTGCACAGTAAGTCCTTCCTCTTCGTTCTCATTCCCTCTGTAAATTTTCTCTCAACTCTGCATTTTGAATTTTTTCCTTCGCCGCAGGGTCCAGCAATCCGAGCACTAAACAAGTAAAAGTGAAAACTAAAAGAAAAAATCTCCATCGGCAATGAAATTTGAGATTTTGATCAGTTGGGAGATGTAAATAAGGGCCAAAGCCTTTTATTTTGCCCATGGTCAATCCCATAAAAGGGTGGTCAGTAAAGGGAGCGGCCGAAAGTAAAAGCTGCTTGACCGCTTCCTTCGCAACGACAGTAACCAAAAGGTTCGCAGGTCCCGGGGGTTTGCCAAAGTCCTCTTTAAGTCGAAGTCATTATGCTTTTGAATTAATTTTCTCGTAAGCCCTTCGGAACGTCCCCTGAGAGCTCGGATTATTTAAAGAAGCTTTTCGAAAAGATCCGCGAGGAAGCTGACTTTCGCCTGGAAAAAGCTTCTTTCTGATTTCCTGTTGTGAGGTGCTTTCTTTCGTCTGACAGAGAACAATCAGACTGACTTAAAAAAATAACTGGTAGAAGCTGGGAAATTCTTCTGATGTCCTTACATTTGTTCATTTTTGAGGTCAAACGACCGCAGTGGGTCTGCTTTTGCAGTTTTGCTGCAGCAATTTTTGCCAGGAGTGGGAGTCTCCATAAATTAGAAAAAAAAAATCTTTACCGCTCTCGAGAAATAACAACGTAATTAACCCGCGAGGCTTTAAACGCCATAACTCAGGGTTTCTGGGAGAGGGGGGATGCTGTTAGGCGAGCTGTCCTCAGTCAGAAATTGTTGCTTCGTGCGGGCAAGTGGGGGTGTGGCCCTGGTCCACGTGTGGGTAGCAGCCAAATGATTAATGTGCGGATGGGAAATCGTGAAATGTGACTAATTATTGCATCATTTCGGGATGGGGAACATGGGTCGATAGGTTGGTCGGTGATGGATAGCCGTGTTCTGGATTTGGTTTCCTATGGGGAGGAATTAAAAAAATGTTGGAAAAATGCGGAACATGCGAGAAAAGCGACTTTGTGGATTGGGTGGTCTGTGTCATTCGGATCCTTCCTCGAGGAGGAGGTGCCACTCGACATGAAGCAGTGAACATATGTGTTTAGAGAAGCAGTGGGGGGGTTATCGTCTGGCAGTTTCGCAGATAGCCAAAAGGGAAGTGACCTAAAAGTGGCTTTGCGGGCCTTAAGAAGGCGCGACATTCCCGAGGGGCAGAGGACACCTCTCTACCCTCCCTCGAATCTCGTTTTCTCTTCCCACCAGCCTTCGACAAAGGATTTGGGTGTTATGGGCGGAGGGAAGAGATAAAAGGAAGAGCGAGATTTAATATTTTACTGAAATTTATGTTAATAAATACGTCATTATTTAATACAAATGAACCGGAATGCGCGATAAATTCTCTCTGTCGTTCCCCTCCTTCCGCCTGCGTCGTAACTCACTCCGGATTTGTAATTATAAGGACTTACGTAATCGGTAACATAAGACGGAATGCCTCACGGAAAAACGCACGTCAACGGATATTCGAGGAGGAGAAAGATGGATAGGAAAACGTTCCCTAACTCGGACCCGTAAAAACAAAGCCGCCAATGGCCGAATTATTCAATATTGCCCCGCTGACAATCTACAAGAAATAAACTTCCTGTTATGGTATTTTATTACGAGGTCTTAGATTTCAGATTTACTCACCGTCGAGGTTTTTAAATATTTCCTTTCGGATTTATAATGTCCGACCGGACGCCTCCGCACCCCTTTCCTCCTTCGTAAGGCCTAAACCTTCTTTTGCGGTCACCAATTAAAATCTTAAAAGTTCCGGCGATCAATAACAAATGCACTTTCACTGAATCTAAATGATCGACGACAGACACTAGATTTTGTAATAATTTCATTGTGCTGAACCGCAGAATTAACGCTTGAATTCTACCCTTAGCGATATTCTGAATTCAGTCTTAACGAGGAAAAAAACTTTTTTACAAAATTTTTCCACGTATCCAATTCTTCAGGTGCAATGAACTGTTTTTGAAAACTCTCAGCAGATTTTCCTTTTTTTGCCGAAATAATCAGTAGATTTGTTTTCTTCTCCTCCCATTGCACCAATTCCGTTCTTTAAGACTGCCGCTCCCTAGAGAAGTCAATCAGAATTCAAAGCTTTGAATTGAAGTTCGTTAGAAATCCCAGGAAACCTTTAAGTTTGAAACTTGTAAGGGATAGGCTCGCTTCGGAAATGGATTGGTTTTGAGCATTTTTTTCTGCTCTGTTCTTCTTCTCGCTTAAGGGTGAGTTCTTTTGTAGATGAAGACGGTAATGTCGATGAAAAAATTCAGAGTACGAGTGTAAAGGCACTGTGAGATTCTGAAAAAACATTGACTGAGGGGAGCTCACAATGCACCTACTGAAGCGATAATAAAAGTGACAATTGCGCATGCTCACAAAGTCATCTCCGAATGTTTGTCATGTTGTTATCATCTAAAAAAGTTAGTGAAAAAATTCAGAGAAAAACATCAATTGCACAGCAGGTGAAGAATGCAAAAAATGTTCACAAATTCACCTGTGAGGAGATACAATAAAAATTTGAGGTTTTCGATTAATTTTAAATGATTATTCAAATTTTATTAATTTCTCAATTATCTTCCTTAGTTCCTTTTTGTGGCGAACTCAGATGACGATTGGTGAACTCTCTTTTTTTTCAAAGAAAATTTTTCTCAGTGAAGTTTGACACTCAAAAGAAAATTCCTTTGTCCTTAGGCTTTTTTAATTGGTTTTTGGAAACTCTTATTATTTGTAATTCGGATAGTTTCTTGGTTTTTCCGGTTTCGTTTCAAGGTTTTTAATTTTCTTTTTGTTGCAGGTGCAGATGATGAACCACGGTCCTTCAAATTATTTGGCTAAGAGAAACTGGCTCATGCAATCCTGCAGAAGAGAATTTTTGGAAAAAGGACTCTTCTAGTCGTCCCCTTCTCCTCATTGACAAACCCATTTTTTAGTCTCAGTTTTGTATATAAGCGTTAATATGTAGTTGTTAGTTATAACATAGTGAAGTCGTGTACAAATAATTTATTTATAGTTGATGTTATATAGAAACTGCGACCAAAGGACGGGAAGGGAGGAGATCAAGTGGGCTTCTGCACTTGGGGGAGCTTTTATCTCAGGCTTTTCTTTTTCTTGCCACTGAAATTTGATCTCATTAATTTCCATTTTTGAAATTTATTCTTTAAGTACTTAAAGGTCCTGTTTTTTTAATTGATCTGCTTTCAAAGTATTCCTGAATCTGTCAATTGTATCTCGTATTTTTTCTCTGTACTTTTACTTTGCTTTTTCAATTTATTTACTCCTACTTCCTCTCCCATCACTTGCCACAATAGTAGTTACTTTTTGTCCCTGTAATCTGCATTACATTAATGCACCATTTAAACGTGAAGAGAATTCAATCCGGCTTGATTTCGTACCTCACCCCCAGAGTTTGCAAATTTCAATTGCACAAATTGGTTGTCAGCTTTCTACTCAGACAAAAGTTTTCAGTAAACAGATTTTAATTTTTCGTGTTAGCTTGAAATCAGTTGGATTGATTTGCCACGCGGAAGCAGCAGTCGAGGGGAGGGAAAAAACAATACCCCTGTAACCACAGTAAATCGCAATCAAGCCCAATGCTGCTTCTCAATGCTTTTTTATTTGTTTTGTTGTCGCAGGCAGTCGTCAGATTTTTTATTATTCGGTGACTTTCCACTCGCTTTCGAGGACTCGGAAGGGGGCTATTTACAAGAACCCCTCAATTATAATTTTCTGCGATTTGGAATTTTTTTTACCTTTTGTTTCCGATGAAATAAACGGTGGACGAATTGTGGATAATTAAGCTCATCTGGGCATACATCCACGAATGCAAAACATGGGTGCAATACATGAATGTACATCCTCCAATTCATTCTTAGTTAATGAGTGCAGCTTTTAGCAAAATGAAAACTGAATTCTTTCCCCTTGTCTTCATCTCTTCCGTTAACTCCCTCTATTGATTCTTCTTAGAATCCAAAGGAATTAGGTTTTAAAAATATTCAGAGAATAGTGTGAAAAAGTTAATCGCCCCTCCTCAACCCTCCATTTGACTTTTCTAAACTAAATGTGGACTGTAAATTTTATAATATTTAAAATTAACATTTTAGATGTTTTTTGTGCGAAATATATCATAGGTTTCGTTGTATGACTTTTTTTATGGTTATCTTAACTACCAAAGATTTTTCTTTTGATATCCTTTCAATTTTAACGTTTAGTATTTTTTTCCTCTTTGAGAATCCGTCTATTTTTGTTTCTTTTCTTTCTTTCTTTGTTATCAAAAACTTAGTTTTATTTTTTTACTTCATTTTTGATGTCTCTTGTTCTTTTAAACTTCTTCCGACCTTCCATCTTTTATGCAGGAAAAATGCTGAACTCCCATTTGGGAAAACAGTTGGCGTCTTCCTTTTAAAAGAAGTTACCTTCTTGGAATCTTCCCAGGTTGTTTCTATTCCGTCTTTTCTAGTCTAATAGTTTTAGGATTTGACCAAGGATGTACACACGTGAAATGAAAGAGATGAAGTTGACCATCGCTGCTCGGTTTCGAAGAAGAACGCACATTCCTAAGAAGGCACTCTCAAAGGGAAAACAATAAACAAGATAAGGAAAACGGATCGATTATGTTTATGTACGTATTTATTCTGTTTGCATTGGCACTTAGTATTTACAGAGATGATGGAATGCGAATTTAAACAGATTATGAAAAGTGTTTTCTGCTTCCTACCCTCCCCGAAAAAATTCTTCTTGCGAAAACTTTTCCACGCCATTGTTGTCTTGTCAAGTGTCACGTTCTTCAGTT
Source organism: Brueelia nebulosa (assembly GCA_028293925.1). Lineage (NCBI taxonomy): Eukaryota > Metazoa > Arthropoda > Insecta > Psocodea > Philopteridae > Brueelia > Brueelia nebulosa. The sequence continues at coordinate 3,412,268 of JAQIBA010000002.1, forward strand.
TTTCCTCCCGGCCGAAAGGGAGGAAATTGAAATAACACCCGAGACGTTTCCCAACCGGAGATAAATCCAGTAAATGTGGATATTAAAAGGGAAAAAGAAGAGGTAAGTTTCTTTGATGGGGGAACAGCCCTCGGGAGCAGATGCGAAACTCCGCATGATTAGACCCGCAGAAGGGAGCAGGTGCCTCCTGTCATTCCCTTTTAATTAAATATTCGCGGCCTGCGGTGGCCCCAACAGACGAAGATCTTCGGGGTTGGCGCTCTTTCGAATTGATTTCCATGACACAAATGATGGCTGCTCTTGGATCGCTTTTGGCCAATTATGGCAATTCCTGAACTGCTGTAGAGACCCTATGTCCCCAGACCGCATTTGTTGGGTTATTACTGGATTTTCTGCACGATGAATATAAAACGCCAGATGTGTCTCTACCTGTTCTTTTCCATGTAGCAAAGTTTTTAAAATTAGAACCATTTCCTCGGCCAAAAATGCAATCTTTGGTTTTCGCCAAAGCGGATTCATCGTTGCCAACAAAAGGTTAAAACGTCTTGAGACCCTTCATATGCGTGTGTTGGGAAGTGGGGTTTGGGGGGTGGCACTTTTGGAGGCACGTGTTGGGACTGAGATTCTCTGTCTCTTCGGCGCGGTTCACTTTTTGCCCAGCCCTGTCCTCATTCCAAAGCAACATTAATTAAATGAAAACATTTTTATGTACTACATGAAATAACTTTCACGGGATTAGGTTTTTCCTGTTTTCTAATCACAGGTACACGGCGATTAGTGTTTCCCGAGTTGTTGCCGGATAATTCTAATGAATATTGATTAGTCGAAAACGCACACAGGTATTCAGGTACGGGTTATTCATTAATTAAAAACCAATTAAATCGTAATATTTTTAAAATTAAATGTGATTCTGACTCGAGGGAATCTCCTTCAAAATTATCATTTTGATTTATGCTCCGATGGGTTGTGAAAGTCTGGAGTTCCGTAGACTTTTCGATCATTTCCTATACAGCAGAATGAAAGTTGGTCAGATTAGGGTGTATAACGATCACTTTTTTTAGCTGAATTTTTAAATGAGTAATTTCAGGTGCTGATAATATGGATTCCCCATCTATTAAAATGAAAGAAATTGAGGACGTCAAATAAAAACCACCCAATTATGATTTTATAAAGGATATCGTTCAATAAGTTCCCGAGTTCCTGGTTTTGAGTATAAACTTAAAAGTTGAGCAATTCTTCATTTCCACTTTTTCAAAATTCTGTAATCTCTTGATGATTTTCAAGATTTAATTGCTTTTTCATACAAATAAGATGTTAATTAATATTTTGAAAATTAATTAAAAAAAGCTTAAAACTTGATGGTGGAAAAGGTGGGGAAAACATTGTTTCTTTTTTGATGGCTCTCCGCGAAGTTTCTGCTCTTTGAAAGAGAGGGGATGAGAAAATGCATTGTTTTCAAGCTTTCAGGAGGATTTTTCAAAATTATGTCTTATTTTCATTTCAGAATTAAAATGACATGACGACAGGTGATTTTAATTACTTTGATGAGCCGTGTAATGACTACTGAGCGCCAGTGATGACCTCTTTTGGTCAGACATTAATATATTCCTATTTAAAAGCGCGCTTTTTTCATAAAAAGTCATTTAGCAGATTTTGGAAGCACAAATGTGAGATATAATTTATTAAGAATTGAGTTCGGAAGTTTCTTAAAGAGCATTATTTAAAATAAAATAATGAAGATGGATGACTGTAAACATGAAGGTGTACGTGTTCCAAATAAAAGAAGGGTGGTTTTTTAAATGAATGGATGAGAATAAGACTCGTGCCTAAGAGCAGACCCAAGAGAAGGCTATAACAGCCTTCAATAAGTAAAGTCAAACATCCCCTGATTCTTCCCTTAAAAAGGTGAAAGAATGAAATGAATAGAAGACTTTCTTGTTTGCGATCCGCAAGTAGTACTGAGATTCGCTCCCACCCTCATCCCCCCGCTCATGTTTCCGAATCCCATAATATTTGGTTTGCGACGCACCCAAATCAAACTCAGACATAATCGACAAATATTTGCGTAAATCTCTCCCCTCTGCCTTTTCCCCTCAGATTCTCCTCAAATATCTCCTTCAATTTTTTCCCCTTTTTTTAAGAAAGCACGAAGCGGATTAAAAGATGACTAAACGTGACTATAAAACAACCCTTCCCACCCGAAAACCCGCCTTTTAACATTTAGAACTTATTTTTTCTTAAGAATCTCCAACTTTTTCAAGTGTCCTTCTTTTCCTATTCATCCCCGATTGTTAGGGAATATGACAGCCGTTCCGCGCCCTCGACTGCTGCCCCTCCCTTATTCTCGACTTCTCTTCCAATTGTTTGAATTTTAATTAAAATTTTGTTTTCGATTTTAAAACTCCTTTCTAAAGTTTCATTGAGTCTTCTCTCCATCCGCGTTCGCGATTTCTCCTCCGGGAGAAAGGAGAATAAAGTTTTTGTTACCTTCACACCCGGACTCGGCAAAAAAGGGCAGACATTATTGGAAACCCTTCTCGATGAGATTTATTGTTTCGTTGAATGTAAATTTGGAGCGACAGGGAGTAAAGAGGGGTGTTACGCAACAGCGGGGTAATTTTTCTGCTGTAAAAGCTGTAAAAAGTACCCCTGTGATGAGTGTTTCATTTAGAAGGCTTCCATAATTGAAACAAATCTATTCCTGTGAGAATTTATTTTCTTTTTTAATAAGAGAGGCTCACCCATCGACATCCTAATTACCCGCCCAGATGAAGGAAAGTCTTCCTCCGGAGAGACATGACCAGAAAACCGATTGAATTAATGCTTCGGGTGCTGCTTCCAACGCCCTTCAGTGCAGCTGCCTTGCAATTAACAGGTTTGATGAGGTTTGGGTTTCTTGTTCTACAAAAACGGTTGCGCTCATTTCTGTGTCGACACCGCCTCCGCCCCCAGTGCTCTCATCGATATAGGTTCCCTCTCCCCCGTTTCCCAGATAAACATCGTTCCTTGACCCGTTTCTTCAACCCCTAACAAGAACGAGAGGAGGTCGAATCTCAGTTGTCGCACTTCCGCAAATGGCTTTGATTCGACAAGAGAGACTCGTTGTCGCCTTATCGGCTACGCCATCCCTCCAGTTCGGGAACAGAAAAGCATTGGGTTTCAAACCGTTAATCAACAAGGGCAGTCTCGGAAAAGATTCTCACGTAGCCTAAGTGTTAAATTCCTGAGAGTTATTAACATAATTAGTCGTATCCTCATTCCTCTTGTTAATGAGTCTTCGGTCAATTCAAAGAGAAGACAAACGGTTGTGTTTCATAATTACTTAAAGAAAAGTGAAAGGATATACAAAGTCAAAAATGAAATTTTTCACTTATCTTAACCTCTGTTCTGCCAGTTGTTAAATTAGTTCATCTCAATCGTCAGCCTTCTGTAATACACAAAACTGTATGAGAATGGAGAACTGAAATGGAAAGGCATTATGAATGTGTTTAATTTAAACACCTATTCGAGGGTGGTGTTTAAATGAAAGCAGAATCGAAGCCGCAATTATCAGAAGACAGAAATATTTTTGTTAAGGCGCCGCCATCAAAGCGCCAAGACATTTGTTTTACTCATCTCGTAAACAGAGTCAAAAAAAGTGGTCAAAGAACTGCTTAAAAAAAACCGGAAATTTGTATCGATAAGCAAAGACAGCGCTTGCGGCAGGTTTTTTCCCAAAGGAGCTTCCAATGTAAATCAACGAGCTCCCTTTCTAGAAACTTGTGAAATCAACCACCCAAACGCCGTTCGGGCTGCGAATCGTCTGCTTGATGTGCCCGTACGCCATAAGTTTCCTGGAAATGGCTCCAAAAAGGGGAGAAGGGACTTCGATTTAAAATGAAAAGCGGTTTCCCGTGAAATAGAATAAATTTCCGGTAATCGGTTCGCCATTTTCCGAATCGGAATTAAAAACGATTAGGCTTTCGAGATAAGGAGATTATTAAATCGGAGATTACGTCAGTTTAGTGAAAATTATCTGCCACTCATAGCAATAAACGTTAAATCAAAATAATGGCGTGGAATTCGGAAGCTTTTAATTTTTCTCAATCATTGCCGTTTGTTAAAGCAATAAAAATAAGCAAGGCTCAGGGGTGGGCAACATAATGAACATGGAAATTATTTCAACCGTTATTCTGGGCGTTGGCCGTCCCTTTTAATTACCTCTGAATTAACAGGAATCTCTGGGACCTAATCTTTCTCGGAGGCCACATATTAATGTCGTTTTTCCTCATCTGGAGGGTTTATTTGTGCAATTGCATCGAGTAAAGCATTATTGCTCTCGATAAGAAACCACAGTAGTTCCCTCATCAGAACAAACCTTCCAATGATACCTGATACTTCGGTTTCCCTCTGTCATTTGTCTGCTTCAGAATTTGACAATTTATTTGGTTAAAGAGAGCGATGGAGATATCAAGAATAACGACGATGTCACTTTTTCGCCACTTTTAAGTCATCACTTGGTCCTGTGGTAGCCTACACAGCTTCTGAAAATATAATACTATACATAGAAACATAATAATATAATAGAAATATAAATAATGCAAATTAACATAGGTTCAAAGGATATATTGTTTAATGACGTGGAACTAGAACGAGCCGGCAGCAGTGGATAGCGTCTGCCAGTTTCCATGGTAACAACCAGAGACAGGTACGGCCCTTAGTATGATTTCGGTTGTTATAGGGGTGATTCGATGTAAATACAGTATAACTCAAAAATATTTTGACAATACGAAATTTAATAGTTTCTTAGTTAATTATTTTACTGTAAGTTTAAGTTTTATTACTGTAAACAATCAAAATAATAATAAATTCAATACTGTAAACATTCAAAATAAAAATAAAATCAGAACTGTAAACATACAATACTATATATATCTGCTATTTACTATAAATATCAATACTGCATATATAAATATACATATAATAAAAATACAAAATATAACATTCTTCTTAGTCTTCTGCTTTTTCTTGACACTGTCTTAATACTCCTACTTAGTCTTCTGGCTATTATTAGTAGGTACAGTATAATTCTACTGTTACTTTTCCATGTATTTTAAAAATAAACTCTTTGTTTCTTCTGTTATTTAATTAAAATTATGATTATAAATGTTGTAAAGCATTTTAATGAAAGCCAGTCAAGTTTCACTTCGTGTGTAACTCTTTTGGGTGGAAAACTAATAATTTTGTATTGTCCAAATACTTTATCTAAATATAAGTACTGTATAAATGCAAAACTATATACTGTATTTAAATGCAAAGTTTACAAATGAGTAAAATTGTAAGTAAGTCTTAACAAATTTTGCATTGTCAAAATACTTCTGAGCGCTACTGTAAGTGTATGTGCGGATCCATTTGCTCTATATTTTTGTAGTGTGCCTAGTGTGTGTTGTGTGTGCAAATAGTGAACAATGAATAGTGCTATTAATAAAGAGCCGAATAAGAGATGTCTTCTGCCGTCGATGTGATTGAAAGGGGATTAGTGTCTGTTTCGTTTGATTTGATTATATAAATCAATGTCATTTATTGGGTACGTCAAACTTATGAGATTTCTTCTTATAATAACCCTTTTCTAATGATGAATTTCTTCACTAATGCGTCACTTATTATCTGCTTCATTGTTTATTTTCATAATTTCCCCCTCAACCCCACGAGGACTCTAAATTTTTGTCCGCTGTCATTTCTACCCGTCTGAGCAGAAACTTTGATGATGTCAGGAAAACACAAAATCTCCATTTAATTTTTTTTTGTTTAATATTGGCATCCCTCGAAATATGCGAATGCAGTTGGCGATATAGTTCATCATTAGGGATCAAGCGGGGGTGGGAGGGTTGTTAAGGCATTTCGGAATTTCCAAAGAATCCACCTTTCTCGTTTCACAAAAAAATACCAAATCCGAATCCAGGAAAGAGATGAAATACAACGATCGGTTTAATCTCCGGACCTCCGCACCCTTCAGCCGACAATGACAAACAAGGCGCGACGGCCCGGAAGGGGTCACATGGAGCAATAAAGCCCCTTGGCCCTCGGGCGGGCCGAGTGGGCACTCGCGGGTGGTCCCTGTCACTCCTCCGATAAGTGAGAGACGTTTTCAGGTATTTCCGGTGCCTCACCCGTCCGTCGCCATTTTCCAAAGTGACGAACTACAAACAGAGAAATTGTTTTTATGTGTTTTCGTAAATAAAAGGCGTTGGGGGCGGAGGGGATTAAGGGAGGGAGAGACATTGAAACACGGATTTGATTTCGGAGTTATCATTTTAGAGGAATTCACGCTCGAGGGGAGCAAAAGGAAGGAAAAGGAAGAAAAAAGTGAAAAGTTCCGCCCCCTTTTGATTAATTAATTTTTTGTGAAAGAGTGACGGGTTTGACGTTTTGATGTTGCAAAATGGGGTGGCAAGATTCGGATTTGTGAAAACTCTCTCCAGCCATGTTTCATTGCGATTCAGAGCGGTTGTTTGAGGTCTAAAAGGGTGGTTTATCCAACCTCACTTCTCCGATTTTACCAAAAATCCATAACAGTCGGTTTTAACCCGAATTATCAGCATTCATTCTCTCTGAACAGAAAAATATTGCGGAACCGGATGAAAATCATATCAGTACTGATTTGGGAGGAGGGGAAAAGGGGCTTTTGGGGGAAACTCCCAAGAAAAATGCGAAGCTGTCGCTTTGTCGAATTTTCTCTTTCGAAGGGGTGTTACGAAAGTGAAAGCTTGAGGCATTGAAAAGACTGGGGATTCGGTAATTGGAAAAGGAGATAAAAGTTATTAATTCTCTTCACATTACGTGCTTTTTACTATATTTAGCCATTTAAGGTACCGCCATGTTATTGCTTGTCTTCTGCTTTTTTCTCATTCCTCTTTGTCAAGAGATTTTGTAAATTAACGGGTTCATGAGAACATTACTGTCCTCATCGCGTGATTGATCATTTCTTGAAGTGACTCAGTCCGCTGATTTTTGTCATTTCTGACAAATGTATCCGACTTCCTTTTTCATTTTCATTTAAAAAAATATTAGCGCTCTGGGTCACTTACGAAATGTTTTTAAATTTATGACAAAAAATATGAAAGATCGCAATACAGTTTTTGTTAGAATAAATTGTGACACATTTCATGCATGCAATTTCAATACATAAATAATTATTTAACGATAGCGATTAATTTTAAATAATAATTAAACCCTGAAGATGGTTCCACAATTCCGAATTGAAAAAAATGAAGATTCTAAAAGACTGAATAAAAAGTCGAAAATTAAAAAAAAGAAACAAATTTTGCTGAAAATATTGTTATAATTAAAAATATGACCACAAACAATAAATTTTTAAATCACAAAAAAAGACATAACACTTAATCGGTTACCGGTCGGTGAGCGCTATCGAGAAAAGTCGATCACTGGATTTTCGCGTGGATAAGAGTTAAAAAAGTTCCCCTATTCAACACCAGAGAGCATCACAGCATTAAAACCTTCACATTTTAAAAACGCTTTCCAAATACAGATCGCGCCACAATCACAAATACATTCCTAAATTGTTACGAACACATTAAATACTAATTCCTGACACATCTAAATAATTCTATTCCATTTTCAGAAAAAATGCACACATCCCCCGTTATATGTTAAGTACTATACAAAAGTACTATTTAAAAAAATAAAAAAAACCAAAAATTCAGCTTTTAATAATGTCAAAAAGCCTAACATCATAATTACAAGAGACGTCAGTTCATTTCATTTAATCATCACTTATATCGACTTTTCCCGCATTTGAAAGTACAGGAAAAAGTTTGAAAAAGTTTGAAAAAGTTAGTTTTAGGAATAACTTGAAACAAAGGCGTCATCTGAGGTTCCGACGGCTTTTTTCCGTTTCTCTACATCCTAAAGAGTTGATCTATGTGCATTTTGTATTATTCTGATAGATTTCGATTTTTGGTACATTTGGGAGTACAGGAAAAAGTTTGAAAAAGTTTGAAAAAGTTTGAAAAAGTTAGTTTTAGGAATAACTTGAAACAAAGGCGTCATCTGAGCTCAGGAGGGGTTTTTTCCGTTTCTCTACATCCTAAAGAGTTGATCTATGTGCATTTTGTATTATTCTGATAGATTTCGATTTTTGGTACATTTGGGAGTACAGGAAAAAGTTTGAAAAAGTTTGAAAAAGTTTGAAAAAGTTAGTTTTAGGAATAACTTGAAACAAAGGCGTCATCTGAGCTCAGGAGGGGTTTTTTCCGTTTCTCTACATCCTAAAGAGTTGATCTATGTGCATTTTGTATTATTCTGATAGATTTCGATTTTTGGTACATTTGGGAGTACAGAAAAAAGTTTGAAAAAGTTTGAAAAAGTTAGTTTTAGGAATAACTTGAAACAAAGGCGTCATCTGAGCTCAGGAGGGGTTTTTTCCGTTTCTCTACATCCTAAAGAGTTGATCTATGTGCATTTTGTATTATTCTGATAGATTTCGATTTTTGGTACATTTGGGAGTACAGGAAAAAGTTTGAAAAAGTTTGAAAAAGTTTGAAAAAGTTAGTTTTAGGAATAACTTGAAACAAAGGCGTCATCTGAGCTCAGGAGGGGTTTTTTCCGTTTCTCTACATCCTAAAGAGTTGATCTATGTGCATTTTGTATTATTCTGATAGATTTCGATTTTTGGTACATTTGGGAGTACAGAAAAAAGTTTGAAAAAGTTTGAAAAAGTTAGTTTTAGGAATAACTTGAAACAAAGGCGTCATCTGAGCTCAGGAGGGGTTTTTTCCGTTTCTCTACATCCTAAAGAGTTGATCTATGTGCATTTTGTATTATTCTGATAGATTTCGATTTTTGGTACATTTGGGAGTACAGGAAAAAGTTTGAAAAAGTTTGAAAAAGTTTGAAAAAGTTAGTTTTAGGAATAACTTGAAACAAAGGCGTCATCTGAGCTCAGGAGGGGTTTTTTCCGTTTCTCTACATCCTAAAGAGTTGATCTATGTGCATTTTGTATTATTCTGATAGATTTCGATTTTTGGTACATTTGGGAGTACAGGAAAAAGTTTGAAAAAGTTTGAAAAAGTTTGAAAAAGTTAGTTTTAGGAATAACTTGAAACAAAGGCGTCATCTGAGCTCAGGAGGGGTTTTTTCCGTTTCTCTACATCCTAAAGAGTTGATCTATGTGCATTTTGTATTATTCTGATAGATTTCGATTTTTGGTACATTTGGGAGTACAGGAAAAAGTTTGAAAAAGTTTGAAAAAGTTTGAAAAAGTTAGTTTTAGGAATAACTTGAAACAAAGGCGTCATCTGAGCTCAGGAGGGGTTTTTTCCGTTTCTCTACATCCTAAAGAGTTGATCTATGTGCATTTTGTATTATTCTGATAGATTTCGATTTTTGGTACATTTGGGAGTACAGGAAAAAGTTTGAAAAAGTTTGAAAAAGTTTGAAAAAGTTAGTTTTAGGAATAACTTGAAACAAAGGCGTCATCTGAGCTCAGGAGGGGTTTTTTCCGTTTCTCTACATCCTAAAGAGTTGATCTATGTGCATTTTGTATTATTCTGATAGATTTCGATTTTTGGTACATTTGGGAGTACAGAAAAAAGTTTGAAAAAGTTTGAAAAAGTT